>CM070015.1:18036155-18231043 GCA_036247105.1 Cirrhinus mrigala
TTCTTGCTTCAGTGAGTCATTGTGTCAACAATCACTAGGACAGAATCAGTCCGATTTGTGAACAAATCATTCAGCCTAATTTTGTGAACTAGTTCGCCTGATTCATTAAAAGGTCTGGTTTAATAAAATGATTAATTCATGAATCAGACATTGCTTGTGTGTTTATATATGTGTGTGTGTCTTTATCCTTCAAAAAATGTTTACTTCAGCATTCACTCGTACACTCAGTTTTCAAGGCTGGCATGGTTCTCTCAGCAGATTTCCGATCAATAATTATGTGTTTGTGAGCATCACACAATATCTCTCAAATACATCAAAGTCTGTGAGAATATGTGGTTTCCCTTTCTACTCTTTCTTTCTGTCTCTCTCTCTTTTCTTGCTCCATGACTCATTTTATCCAGGATCGATTTTCCTGCAGGCTATAATCAGGCCGGTCCTTTCATGTCAGCCCTTTGTGACATTAGGGGAAGGTGTCTGGATCGCCTGAAGGACCCCATGTGCTTTCAGAACAGGGTTGTCCCTGATTGTGCATTCTTTACCCTCCGGGTGTGGCCTCATGTGTCAGTGCCACATTTTTGAATGAAACACTGCTTTCAGAAGACTAATTTTGTAAAGGGTTATGATCAAACGTCATTGATCAACAAATATCATACTTGATAAAACAGCTCTGAGCCAAGTCCATGATCTGGATGTTTGACATGTTTGAATGATTCAACAGCTGCACAATTAAATATGATTCTAAATAAGTACACTGTAAAAAAAAAAAAAAAAAATCCATAAAATAGGGCACAGTATATTTTATTAATATGAAAGAATTTTCTGTTTTTTTTTTACTGGTGTTTTACATGCATTTTGAATTTTGCACTGTATTATGTGTGAGGGTAAATACAATGACTGTAAAATTACTGGATTATTTAATTTAATTTAATTTAATTTAATTTAATTTAATTTAATTTAATTTAATTTTATTTATTTACAGTGTATTTACAAACATAATGTGTATGTAGGGCTTTATATGTTAATGTTAGTTTTGTTTATTAATTTTATTTGTTAATAAAATGTAAATACTACCATGTATCTATAAATATATCTATTATATATATATATATATATATATATATATATATATATATATATATATATATATATATATATATATATATATATATTTATTATTATTATTATTATTATGAGCTGCACCATATATTTAAAAATTACATTTAAAATACAATAATTATTGTTAATTATTCGTATTTAGTTTGTATTTTAGGCATTACTAGTATTCTCATTAATTACTACATTTTATAAATTTTAATAAATCTTTGTATTATAGTAATCTACAAAAATGTATTTATTTATTTATTTACAGTGTATGTACAAAAAATGTGTATGTAGGGCTTTACATGTTAATGTTATTTTTGTTAATAAATTGTATTTGTTAATAAAATGTAAATATTGCCATGTATCTAATATATCTATTATATTATATGTATATATTTATATATCTATAAATTATTATTTTTATTATTATGAGCTGCACTATATATTTAAAAATTACATTTGGAATACAATAATTATTGTTAATTATTCGTATTTAGTTTGTATTTTAGGCATTACTAGTAATTCTGATTAATTACTACATTTTATACCTATATATATATATATATATATTTATTTTTTTAATAATTTTTATAGTTTTTTGATAATATTTTTTACCTTTTTTTTTATAAATGTATATATATATATACATATATATATATATATATATATATAGTATTAATATTTTGATTTTTTATTTTACTCAGGCTTTAGTAATTAATGTTAGTAATTTTGTCTTATTTTTCCCTGTTTTCATTTTCATTTATTTGTCATTTATTTATTTATTTACTTATTTATTTTTATTTAGTTTTACTAGTTTTATTACTTTAGCTTACATTTTCATTTCAGTTTCATTTCATTTCATTTCAGTCATTTTTTGAAGTTTTAATTTTTATTTTAATATCTATATTTATATTTCCTTTTATTTCAGATGAATTTAATTTAGCAAAAACTATTTTAATAGTTTTAGTTTTTAGATTGACTTAATAGTTTCAGAATAACAACACTGAGCATATAGAATATATACTACAATTAAATGTGTTAAAATAAGTATATTAAATATAAATAAATTAAATATTTTAAAAATGATTGCTGTTGTACTAAAGCTTTTAGTTCATCCTTGTACAGCACTCATTCTCATTCATCACTGCCAAGAGAAACCTAAACACTTTTATGAATCAGATTGTTTAAAACGTCATTAGAACCGGCTACATTAGCAACAGGCCAGTAGACAAAATTTCAAAATATTTTCTGATTGGCCTTTGCATTCATGACCACAACAGAGAGAACTGTGATTGGTTACAATTCTCAACGGCTTGACACAACAAGACTAGACCTAAGCAGAATAAGGTAATGGACACTTTTTATAACTAGCTGTGATTTGCTAAAACTCAATCCCTTTGAGAATATTTCAGTAAGTTGTTTATAGTTTGAGTGCTAATGTGTGTTCTTAGTTTCAGATTCACTGCTTCTGTGGCACATAGCAAAGGAAATAGTGTTTTGTTTTCGTCTGACTGCTGGTTTAAACAGATTGCTGTAGACAAACATCACTAATGTGCTTATTGCTTTTTCAACTTTACAAATGTTTCCTAGTATTTGTTTAAATTTGTCTTTTCCTGCTTGGTACCTGTCACCCTATGCCACACAGACGCCGATACATGCTTTCCATCTCCCTGCGCTCCCTCGAACCCTCACGGGAATAATCCCAGCGGTTCAGAGGTCAGTCTGGCAGAGAGTCCCCTGGC
This sequence comes from Cirrhinus mrigala, assembly GCA_036247105.1. Taxonomy (NCBI): domain Eukaryota; kingdom Metazoa; phylum Chordata; class Actinopteri; order Cypriniformes; family Cyprinidae; genus Cirrhinus; species Cirrhinus mrigala. Next base: position 18,038,999 of record CM070015.1, read on the forward strand.
TAGTTCATATTTCGCGTTCCTAAAGCACATAATATCTCTCATTACACTTTTCGGTGCGAAGGTCATTAAGGCCCAGGCTTAAATTGAGAAGTGACGGCCTACATAAGAACCCAAAGGGGGAAGAAGACCCCACTTAGCCCAGGATCAGAGCCATTCCTTGGGTTAGCGGTCTGACCTGTGTGCCCCGTCTGGACTAGCTGTAATTATATTAGCACAGGCGCTAGGAGCGTTAGCTTAAGCTCCGATGGTCTCCCAGAGTTTGGCTTTTCAACACCAGCTGATATGAGGGGCCCTGTATTTCAGGTTATTATGGAAAGCCCCTATCATCAAATCTATTTGTAGGACAAGGTCGCGCCACATCACGATGAGATGAAGGGATTAAGATTGCCATCTCTTTCTCGCTCTCTCACGTTTTTTTCTCAGATGCTCATCACAGGGCGGTTTTGTGATGGGGATAGAGGATGATTGGCAGCTGTTGCCCACCCGGAATGGGGCAGACAGAATGTGTGGTCAGTTCTTATGCATGGTGAGGGCCTGTAGTATACAATTTTGACACCAACCTTTACAAAAATACATTTTTTTTTAATATATATATCTATTTGGCTTTTATTAATGTTTTATTTCAGATTAGTTTTAGTAAATGTATTACTTTAAACTTTTATTTCAGTTAGTTATTATTTTAAATTGCATTTTAATACATTTGTAAATAAAATAAAATAGCATTTATTAACAGTTTGAAGTAGCTTTTATTTTAATTTTAATTTTCTCCAGGCTTATTTTCTTTGAATTGCATTATATATATATATATATATATATATATATATATATATATATATATATATATATATATATTTACATTTATATGTATATATACATTTATATGTATATATAAATATAAATGTTATTTTAGTATTAATTATATATTTTATAGAATGTATTAATTATTTAAAGTAGCTTTTTTAAATTTTCATTTTATTGTATTCAGGCTTTATTAATCAATGTTAGTAATTTTGTATTTCTTCTTATTTTAGTTTTTTAAAATATCTATTTGGCTTTTATTTATTTATTTCAGTTTAGTTTTAGTAAATGTATTACTTTAAATCAAACTTTTATTTCAGTTGTTTTTTGAATTGCATTTAATTTCTTAATAAATATAAATGTTATTTTAGTATTACTTATTTTATAGTATTTATTAATAGTTTGAAGTAGCTTTAATTTTATTTTTAATTTTAATTGTATTCAGACTTTATTAATTAATGTTAGTAATTTTGACTTTTTTTTAATTAAAAAAAATAGTTTTAGTAAGTTTCTAACTTTAAATTAAACTTTTATTTCAGTTAGTTATTTCTTTGAAGGTAATTTTCTTCTTATGATTATATATATACAGTACTAGCATACAGCATGGTCATGTCCAAAACCATGTTCAAAAAGCCATGGTAGTCATGCTTCTATACAAGTGGTTATATGTGAAATTTACACATTCAGATAACTCAATGACATGTTATAGCAATCTTTTACTTGTTTAGTCATGTGGTTGTGTTTGGTTAAATGACCTGAGGCGTGCTCTGTGACCTCTGGGTACCTCTAGAGCCAACTGATTTGACCTTTGACCTCTGCTGGTGAGAGAGTGAGTCCTAGCCTCAAAAAATGTTTCACATCATAATAGACCAATCAGAGACAGACCCCCCAAGGAGATCCATAATACCTGGAGAAAACTATCTGGTAGCATTCCTATTTATCTCAATGGCACTTGGCCCCCAGAAAGTCCGCTCAGTTTTGCTAACAGGAAGCTCGGTGCTGGACACAGTTGAGCTGTGACGTCAAAAGAAAATTATAAAGTCCATTTCATGCTTTTAAGAGTCTTCGGCAACTAAACGGGGCACTGATTAAACATCTAGGATGCTGCTTTGAAATATTAGTGGTATATATGTATGTAGTCCCAATACATGGTTACTTTGGTCCCATAATAACGCAGTGTGCCTGTACAATGTGTTCCTGTAGTTTTCCAGCAGCACAACTGGTTGTGCACAGTACTAACAAGGCCAAGGTCATGGATTCAAATTCCACAAAGCACATTTATTGGTAAAAATGTATAAACTGAGTGCACTGTAAGACTCTTTGGATAAAAGCACCTGCCAAATGCATGCAATGAAAGACTGTGAATGAAGAAACATGCCTTTTGCTCCCAAAGTACGTAGTTGCGGCATCTTCCATTGGCCACGCCAACTAACCAAACCTTGACCTTTTCAGCCTTCCAAATCTTTTTGTGTTTCTTCATTTCTCTTGCATTGCTTTCTTTGTGTTCAGAAATTCTTCTGTTTTTTTACTCATATAGTTGTAAAAATGACTTTGCTTGAATCTGCAGTCAGTCTTCCAGATTTTCCATTTCTTTTTCGTGTTTCTCCTCACTCTCTCTGCCGCTCTTTCTTTCTGTCCATTCCCTCTGTTTTAACTGCATTTTGAGGACATAACTGGAGGCCGTGGATCAGTAATATCTCCAGTGAATTTAACATGGCGTGGTTTGAGAGTTTAATCACGCTCTACTATCTGTACGTGGCAGTTGGTGGCGTGCTACATTAGCGTGTTCCCAGAGGATGTGATCGAAATGGAGCTTGCCTGCCAGCTAATTACACAGCTTCTGCAAATTACAGCGACCTTCGTCAACCTCACGTTAGTGGTACTAGTGAGGAATGTTTGTTTCATATATTTAACTGCTGCACATGAAAAGATGAGAACCAACTACATTAATTACTTAGACTAGACAAGTGCTTTAATTGTAATGTGTGTGTATATATATATATATATATATATATATATATATATATACACACACTGTATATTCACACACATATGCTTTGATTGTATATATACTGTATACATTCATGCATACAATAAAAGCAGATGTGTGTGTATATAGTCTCCCTCCTTCACACACACATTCAGTGGATATTAATGACGTAAGCAAAAGCAAAGTTAATGTGCTTTTGGTGATGCCATCCACTGCTTATCTGATTCCATAAAAGCTCGACAGCATTCACACATGCTCTTATGTACAATTATTCTGCTAACATGCTGCATTGGTTTAATAAATTAGCTGCTTTTTGTAGCAGCAGGTCTATTTTGGGGAGCACTTTAACATATTTACCGGCACAATAACTGTAAAGCCATTACAGGTGGATGCTGGATAATGTGGTTTGCTAGACATACAGCAGTTTTTATTCAATCAAACATAATTTTGTGTGACTGAATCTCCACCAATCGTAGTAGCCTACTTGCAGGGTAAGATTAGCATCAATAGAATTACAGCTAGCATGACTCTATGCTGTCTAATCCATTTGTTAAGTCGTGACGTAAGGAAAGCTGTTTCTGAGTTCGAGCTTCTGCTCGTTTTACTTGAGAATACTATCTCAACAGCGGTTTATAAGTATTGTTTATTTATATTACACATTTAAGGTAAACATTTAAAAACCCTACTGTGTACTCTACAGTCTCTGTGCTCAGAGTGTTCCAGACACAAATATTTTAATGATTTATAAAATATGAATCATTGTCTGACCATTTGGGATTACAATATGGGGATACAGGTTAGGATTGGAATTTTTGGTAGTGTTATATCACACTGTAAGTGGAGGTCGAGCGATGTATCGGTTTTGCCAATTTATTGGCACCGATAGTTAGGGTGACCACTTGTCCCGCTTTGCGTTGTACCGCACAGCATTTTCTCCCCTTGTCCCGCACGTCGCATATTGAGAAAATGTCCCGCATTTTCATCAGTCTGTTGGTTTTTAATTATTATATTAAGAAAACGTCCATGCATTCTTTTTCCTTTTTGAAGAAAGCTTTTTATTTATTCTTTTTGCGGCGTAGTTTCTGCTCAAAGGATGCAGGGACCTCATCAAATGATCTGGCACCACCGATGGAAATGGTCGGGCGCACACGGACAAAACACGATATTCAGCTTTCAGACCCGACTTTCTTCTTATTTTAATAGTTCGGTTGGTGCGGTTTCTATGACGTTATTTTAATGACACATTAAAATGCATAAGTACAAATCTCTTCTCTCGCAGGTGGATCCTATTAACCCTCAATAAAAAAAGACACGCTTTCTCTCGCCTGCATGTATGCGCTTAGAAACATTAATCAGCACATATGACAATGGATGTAATCAGTATTTACATAGCATAACAGTAGAAAATGTATCTATCTCACACGTGTCCCGCATTGTCCCACAAAATCACATCTATGTCCCGCAACAGATCTATTGCCAAGTGCACTTTACAATATGAGTCCATTTGTAACATTAAGATTGATAAAAGCTGTAGAATATAAGTATTGTTCCTTGTTAGAGTGTGTTAATTTCAGCATTTACTGATATATTTGAAAAAATGTAGTTGCTTTTGTTAACATTAATGAACAGTGAACTAAGTGTAATGATCAATATATAATTCATATTAATATTTTTATTCATTTACAAAGTATGGATCAGTAGGCTACTTTTTTTTTTTTTTTTTAATAGTAGAGCACTATTTATTTTCAGTATCCATTTTAAAAACTATCGGTCGATTAATTGGTATCGGCCAGTGTGTTCCAACCTAGTTATTGGTGTCGGTAAAATCCAATATCGGTCGACCTTTAACTGTAAATGTATATTAGTACTGTTTGTTGTTCTCATGTGGCATCTGTTGGAGGGCTTGGACCCGGAAGTGGTGACGCTTGATGTCAGACTTAACAAGAGGATATCTGCTTTAAATAGTATGTGTGATTTATACTCTAGGAGGTGCTTGGATGATGTACTTTTTCTGGATCTTTGCATGTTTTCATGCTAATATTTCCCACAACCCCTTGTGCTGCAGGTGAGTTGTTGTTTCTAGAGAAGTTTGATAAATACAGTTGCCACATCTGTTTATAAATGAAATTTAAATGTAAAACTGTATTCATAAAGCATTCAAAGTTTAGCTTTATGCTAGCATTTATTAGCATGCTTTGCAGGCAAACAGTATCAATAGGAGACATTCAGTGTGGTTTGGTTTCAATATATAGTTTTATGATGGTGTAGTATTTCCCAATAGTGGCATAATTTCATACTACATACTCAAATATATAGATATGTGACCCTGGACCACAAAACCAGTCGTATATAGCATAGGTATATATTTGTAGCAATAGCCAAAAATACATAGTATGGGTCAAAATTATCAATTTATTCTTTAATGCCAAAAATCATTAGGATATGAAGTAAAGATCATGTTCCATGAAGATATTTTGTACATTTCCTACAGTAAATATATCAAAACTTATTTTTTAATTAGTAATGTTTATTGCAAATAACTTAATTTGAAGTTTTGATTTTCTCAATATTTTGATTTCTTGCACCATCAGATTCCAGATTTCTCAGCTAGATATTGTATTATCCTAACAAACCATACACCAGTGGAAAGCTTATCTAAATGGACCCTTATGACTGGTTTTGTGGTCACATATTATTTTCAGTGTATAGTATAATTGTGCTAATACTTGGCTTTGGACTAGTCTCAAGTAGCCAGACTTTTTATATTGACTGGCCATTTTGAGAACGGTAAATGTGTAAAACAACCAACTACACACCATCTTTTCTTTCTTTCTTTCACATGAAGTTAGGAGCAGGAAAACTTTGATAATAAAAGACTTGCTGCATCAATATGGTAGCTCATTCAAATAATTGCATAGCAGTCTTTTTGGAAAGTTTGTACAGAAATGAGAAAAGTGCAATGATTTGTAAGGGACTATCCAGTAACTAGAGTTCCTCTCTCATTAGCCTGGTAGCTTGTAAACAGGCCTTTGTTTCCCAGTGGACCGATAAAAAAAACCTATGTTCATGTTGTTCCAAACCTGTATAGCTACCACAGTTTTAAAAATATCTCAGTTTTTGTCCATACAGTGAAGGTCAGTAGAGTCCAAAACAATCCTAAACCCTTAAAACTTTTTCCAAATACCTTCTTAAGTCAATGATGACTGAATTTGTATTCTTGGGTGAATTATCCCTTTGAAGGGGTCATCGGATGCCCATTTTCCACAAGTTGATATGATTCTTTAGGGTCTTAATAAAAACTCTATAACATACTTTGGTTAAAATTTCTCAGTGGTAGTGTAAGACAACTTTTTTTTACTTTGTCAAAAACAGCTCTGTCCCAGCGAGCTGTTTCTGTTGATGTCCCTTTAAATGCTAATGAGCTCTGCTCACTCCGCCCCTCACTTCCGTGGGGTGACAACAGTGTTGCCAAGTCTGCGGTTTTCCTGCGGAATTGGGCTACTTTAACACTGTTGCCATGGGTTTTTTTCATGTCCGTGAGTTAAAGCGACCACAATAACATAATATTTAGCCCTTGAAATGCTAATTTAACCAGAGGAACCCTGCCAAGAAAAGCGTGTATTTTACCCCCCAGAACATGATTTTTAACAGGGAACCCCCCTCAAACGCGATTTGGGTACTTTTAGCCTAGTTTTGAGTAGCAATTGGGTGGGTTTGTTGTGAAAACCTGGCAACCCTGGGTGACGAGCAGTTTTCTGAGACTGTAAACTTCAGCCACATTTAGCCGCTTTAAACAGATGCACTGCAGTAATGTAAACATATAAATATAAATAACTGAACATTTGTACTGCAGTAAAAACTAAACATATAAACATAACTGAACCAAACCAGTAGGTGGCAGCAAATGGCTGTTTGAATAAGTGAGTTCAACAGATTCGTTCAAACAGCTGATTCATTCAGAAACGAGGCAAGCAACTGCCTTTATGAATGGATTACTGAATCAATGACTCACTTGCTTCGTTAAAAAACGTGGATTCATTCAGTAATGAAGCACCGTTGTGTTGCTTGGAGACACAAAACAGTTCTGCTGTGGCAACGCTGGCTGCACAAGCAACATCTGGCACAACACAGGTCGATTGGTACATCTCTATTTAAAACGTTAACTTTGCTTAGCTAAACTCTTGATTGTGTCCTCCTACTCCCAAACTATGTGGCTTCTCTGACTTCCTCATCGACCTGAAACATGTCGCCCTCACACAGATCTCTCCTGTCACCTGATCCTTACTAGAAACTGAGATATTACTTATAGTTAGTAACGTTCATAAAGTAAAATCCAAAATGTATATTAATAAAAAAAAATACACAAATATAAAAAATATAAAATGTAACTAGATAGATTGATAAATAAATAAGTAAATAAATAAATAAATACAAATAATGCAAAGACATATATAAACTTTGAGAAACGGAGATGGCTAGAATCGATATTCGTATAACATTATAGCACGAGAATACTCAGCCTCAAAATTGTCGATGTAACTCGAAATATATCATTTGAAGCTCTTCTCTTTCTTACTGTTAAGCTGATTGCCTCACGATACGATTAACGTCATTCACAGTTATCCAGGGAAGCTCTTGTAAACGAGTGTAGTATGTCATCCTCTCCTGCGTTATTTTCACACAGTTATCGCCAATAGCAAAAACGGCTTCCGGTGCTGCACCGGATGTAACTGAGCGGACTGAGACCAAACGCGGAAGTAATCGTGCATAGTCAATTATAAGCGAGCTGCACAGTTGACACAGGAATTGTTACTTGCACAATAGAATCAGTGTCGCATCGTCGCTAAAGTTTGTGAACTGCATTTCTTTTTAATTCTTTCCAGTGTTTAACCATTCAGCGCTCGCGCGCTCTCCTAGAGATGGTGTGCTTATGCACACTTGAAGCTTAAAAACGCCAGGTTCACATACCTCCGTTTGCAGTGCGTATTTTTCCGCGCTCATGTTAACAGATTAAAGCGTTCACGCTACACACGGTTGCGGTCTAGTAGTGCGTTCCAGGAACGGTGCGTTTGCAGCAGTGTAGAGATCGTTTCCGCACGGAGTCTGTGCTGCATGCGCAGAATTAAAGTGACAGCGCATTGTTTGCGGTAAATATGGTGAAAAAGTATTTTCAATAACAATGTTTGGATTCGAAATCAAAAAAATGGATAAATGTGTTTGTGGAAATCAGACTTGTTCTGTGTGTAAGCTATTGTACAATAATTGCTCAATTCTAAAAACAAAAATGCACTGCATGATCAAACATTTATGTGAGATAAATATATATGTTTTAAAAAAAAAAAGCTCCCCTCCACCCCTAAAATGAAAAAACTCTCTTAAAAAAAAAAAAAAAAAATCAGGCCCTGAATAAGTGTCTAAAAATCCTGATTGGAGTATTAAAAACATCTGTATCTGTGATTGAATCGGCAGATACAGCTTCCTGTGATTGGCCTCAAAAATCCTGATCGTAGCACCTCTAACCTATAGTAATCAAATGATATGTGTATATGTGTCTTGTTGTCATGTGAATGTGACCGTTTTTTGTTTTTTTTTCTTTCGTGCAACTCGCATCTTCCCTGATTCATCAACTTAAGAAGCATCTGATGACCTAGTAGCACTGATATAAACATGCTGGAGTCAGATGAGACACGCATACAGTGAGACATCAGTGCTGTTGGTTTCTGCTTGTCACAGAATAAAATGCTCTACTTGGATCATCACAAATCTCATGATTTATTCACAACATTCTGTGGCCCATCTGACTCTTTGGCATGAGTGGACACACACACGCACACACACAGTGTGTCTTTGCATGAAAGCCATATCTTGCTGTTGTCATTGTTTAACACCAAACGCATAATTCAAGTAAAAATGTGCAGTTGTATTATTATATTGTCTGTTCCAAGTTCAAAGATGAACATTGTTTCCTCCCATTTGTTTCCCATGTCCATTGTGTTTGAATACACTGGAAACAGAAATTGTGATGCTGACATGAATACAACCACTAACACTTTCAAGTGTGCATATTTGTACAACTAACTTAAAACCCCATTGTGACTGAATTTTGGCCATTTCTAAGGGTTGTTTACACAAACAGATGGTCTGTATCTCCTTAGATTGACACACCATCTGCAAAAAAGAATAAGTTACCATGGTAACTGATTTACAACCATAATCACCAGTTATTTACCTCACCTCAATCTTCTCAGCCACCCTCAGCATCTTCTCATCTTCGTTTATATCTGCATTTTTTCTTTATTTTATTTCATGTTTGTGAAGCAGCCTATATGTGCTAAGATGTGTCATGTAAATCGACTAATATAAATCCCAGTCATTTATATTGTATGTATTTATTTATGTGTTTGTTCATTTATTTATTTGGGATTGACTTGACCCCATATATATAATGGAAATTACTTGAATTATTTTATATATAAAATAATTAAATATAGAGAGAGAATTACAAATTAATTTAAATAAAGACTTTAAATATATCTGTTATAAATATTTTTTTTATTTATGTAATTCTTTTTTAATAAAATGTATAATTTGATTGTTTTTGTGATCTTGAGCAGTGTTTGAAGCTGTAAAATATGTACACACACCTGTGACTCCACACTAGTTCAGTTCTACTGTATATTAATGAAGCAAGCTTCTGAAATTTTCTTTTGTGTAATGCAATTTATGTGGCGTTGCTTTATTATCTCTTGTGGTTCATAACTGTATTTTTAAACTGTATTTATTGTGTTTTTATGATTCACTTATGATCACTTAAACACAGTCGAGGTTGCTTTAGACAAAAATAAATGAAGTCTAAAATTGGTTCCCTAATGTTTTTATGTACACAAACTTGATTAACGCAACATTACCTTAAAAAGCAGAGCTTCTAGTTTTCCTCTTCCCACCTGTTGGGAGAGACAGAGTCATACAGTCCCTCTTAAAGATTCATCCAATCAGACTACAGCAGTTCTGTTGAGTCTCCAATTACACTTGTCAGTGGTGTAAGTGTATATGTGTATGGATGGCTGCTTCTAACACATGCTGCCTTTATGACTTATACAGAAACACTTTGTGTGATTAAGGATCCCTGTTTTTCTCTGTCTCCCACTGTCTGTCTTTCTCTCTGTGTGTGTTTCTGCAAGTGAGAAAGGCCACAGTGTCTCCCAGCGCCTCGGGCTACTTTGATGGACAGATGGACAGTCCATGAGAGACAGACTTCCCTTTCAGCCAATGAGAAAACAGGACCCCTGCTGTCGGCATGGTGACAGTTGCCATGAGTGATTGCATCCGGACTTACAGCTGATGGTTCGAGGGTTCGACCTGTGTCTCTTTAGAGGTGAAGGGTGGAGAGGGCAGCGCCGGCTTCGATCCCCTTCGTGTTTCCATCAGGCCGCAGTTTGCCGTTGTGTTTTTTGGGTCCATATGGTTTAAAGATGCCCGTCAGGCCCCTGACAGCCTCATGCTGAGGGTCTGCAAGAATTTAACCCAAAGCTCTGGGTTTATATTTAGGCAGAAACAAAAAGAATGAGGGTCTGCTGGTACTTGCACCCTCATAGTTCAGTGGCACAGTTTGTTACGTTTGTGTCAATTCACATTCAGCCACTGAGAGATGAGAAATGCATTATGAACAAACTAAATTAAATTACATACGTTAAAATGTGTTTTAAAAAAAGTGTGATGTGGAAGGTCTGTTGTTTATCTAGTAACATATTCGGTTATTATATGTCATCGTTTAACCCTTAAATCAGTGAATATGGGGCTGGTTTTGAGGAAGGTTTGCAGAGTTCTAGCCTAGCACTGGCTCCAGCACCATTTTGGTAGAAATTAGTGTGTTTGTGAAGTTCATCTGTGCTTGATAATGTTGAACACATTTGCTGTTTCTCTCTCACAGCCCTCAGTCACTCCATTAATCACACACATCTGCTCCCTTCAGTCTATATCCTCAAGGAGACAAACGTGTCTGTTTGAGAGACCTTCCGATCTCAACTTCAGAATCTAAATGGTTAACACTTGATGATTATATAGAATGCACCGATGCTAAATTTGGATTTCCTCACAGATGCTGGGTAACTGAGTTCCCCTGTGGTCATATCCTCTCTGAAAGAAAATCACTGAGACAATATTCTCTAAAGTTACTAATATGCACTCTTTAGAGGTAGATAAGGTAGATAACTTTTCTTCTGTTCTGTGTTTTGGTACAATTTCTTTCTTTCTGTTTCCTGACAGTGGTTCTTTCTTAGTCACAATATATATGATAATTTATACATTTATATTTACTGGTCAGACAATAATTTCACAGTGGGAGAGCAAAACAGTTTGTGTTGCAGAAGTAAAAACTATTTAACTGATAAATTTATGTGTAGGACTGTGATTTTATGTGTGCAGTGGATATCGTGTGCAATTATCTGGATTGTGCATATGCATTTTATATTTTAATGAGTTACACTTTATAATGTATTATAACAATTAAACTATACGTAATATAAAATTTTGAAATCAGAGTTAAAATAAATATAAATATTTGGATATGTAGTTATTTTACATTCGCTAGTGTGTGTATGTATATACACTGCCGTTCAGAAGTTTGGGATCAGTAAGATTTAAAGAAATCTCTTCTGCACATTGAGGCTGCATTTATTTGGTCAAAAATACAGAAAAAAACATCAATATTGTGAAATATTATTGGAATTTTCTATTTTAATATAATATAATATTTATAACAGAATTTATTTCTATGATGCAAAGCTGAATTTTCAGCATCATTGCTCCCGTCATTCAGTGTCACACAGTCCTTCAAAAATCATTGTAATATGCTGATTTATTATCTATGTTGGAAATGGTTGTGCTTTTTTTTTTTTGGAAGCTGCGATACATTTTTTCAGAATTATTTGATGAATAAAAAGTTTAAAAGAATAGCATTTATTTAAAATAGAAATCTTTTGTAACAATATACACTACAGTTCAAAACTTTGGGGTCAGTAAATTTAGTACTTTTATTCAGCCAGGATGTGTTATTGATACTAAGTGATAGTGAATACTTATATTGTTTCTAATATAAGATGTCTAATAAGAGATTTCTATTTTCAATAAATGCTGTTCTCCTGAAAAAAGTATTACACACTCTTAAAAATAAAGGTGCTTTACGATGCCATAGAAGAACTCTTTTTGTCTAAATGGTTCCATAAAGAACCTTTAACATCTGAAGAACCTTTCTGTTTCACAAAAGGTTCTTTGTGGTGAAAGAAGGTTCTTCAGATTATAAAATGGTAAAAAAAAAAGAGATGGTTCTTTAAAGAACCTTTGACTGAATGGTTCTGTGTGGAACCAAAAATGGCTCTTCTATGGCATCACTATGAAGAACCTTTTAAAGCACCTTCATTTTTAAGAGTGCAGGTTTCAAAAAATATGAGGCATCATGAATGTTAATCCAACATTAATAATAAATCAGCATCTTAGAATGATTTCTGATGGATCATGTGACACTGAAGACTAAAGTAATGAGGCTGAAAATTCAGTTTTGCATCACATGAATAAATTCTACATTAAAGTACATTAATGTTGCAATAATAGTAATTAAATAGTAATTAAATTGCAATAATATTTCACAATATTACTGTTTTTTTTCTGTATTTTTGATCAAATAAATGCAGCCTTGATGAGCATAAAAGACTTTTGAACAGCAGTTTCTATATAGAGGTTTTAAGAAAAAAAATTATAATAATAATTTATTTTATTCAGCAAGAATCCATTACATTGATCATAAGTGACATTAAAGACATTTATAGTGTCAAAAAATTCTATTTAAACTGTTGTTTTAAACTAATAATTCTAAAAAAAAAAAAAAAGTTGTTTTCCATGGAACTTTTAAGCAGGACAACTGTTTTCAACATTAATAATAGTGAAAAAAAAAAAAAAATGGTTCCTGCATGAGGACAAAATCAGCATATTAGAATGATTTCTGAAGGATCATGTGACACTGAAGACTAAAGTAAAGATGCTGAAAATACAGTTTTGCATCACAGGAATAAATTCTACATTAAAGTACATTAAATTAGAAAACCTGTATTTGAAATTGCAATAATATTTCACAATATTACTGTTTTTTTTTTTTTTTCTGTATTTTTGATCAAATAAATGCAGCCTTGATGAGCATAAAAGACTTTTGAATGGAAGTTTGTATATAGGGGTTTTAAGAAAAAAAAAAAAAAATATTCAGCAAGAATCCATTACATTGATCATAAGTGACATTAAAGACATTTATAGTGTCACAAAATCAGCATATTAGAAGGATTTCTGAAGGATCATGTTACACTGAAGACTGGAGTTCTTTGCCATGCATGATTACATTTGAACTGCATTTAAATAGAAAAGTGTTCAATTGTAGTAATATTTCCGGTAACACTTTAGAATAGGGAACACTTATTCACTATTAACTATGACTTTTCCCTTAATAAATTCCTAATTTGCTGCTTATTAATAGTTAGTAAGGTAGTTGTTAAGTTTAGGTATTGGATAGGATTAGGGACGTAGAATAAGGTCATGTAGAACAAGGCATTAATATGTGCTTAATAAATGGCTATTATTCTAGTAATATGCATGCTAATAAGCAAGTAGTTAAGAAACCATAAAATAAAGTGTTACCATATTTCCAAATATTACTCTATTATTACTCTGTTTTGTGCTGCTGTATATGTGACATGATGAAGCATATGAAACGAACTCAGGCGCCTGACTCGATAATCAGGCAGTAAAAATCTCCCTAAACTTACTTAGAGCTTCTGTAATGTTGGGAAACTAGGGCGGTTGACATATGGTCTCTTCATAAAACACGGCCGATCGATGTTGATTACAGTCCACATTTGGGGTCTCGTCTCTGCCGTCTATGAATCCTTTGTGCTTCTTTGCATGTTTTCTCAAATTATAGTGAAGGAGCTGGTTTCATCAGTAGCGGCAGGACACAATGAGGCTATTATCTCATGTGTTTCGCGTCTTGTGCGCTAACCTGTAATATCTGTGCGATGAACACGGCTATTAACTTCAGATGAAACCCTATGGGACATTCCAGTGTGTGTGTGTGTGTTTGCACCGATGATTGATGATGCTGTTTTGAAGAAGTGAAAATGGACGTCGTTCCCCTCAGAAGCATACCAGAGGGGATAAAGAGCGCCATTGTGGGGCCTAATCCACTCTGCAGGGCTTTTCACAGTGTGTGTGTGTGTGTGTGTAGTGGTAGTCTAGAGTATCTGCCAGTCATTTTTTGCCGTTATGTCAGTCAGGTTTGTGCGAGCGAACTGCTAAAAGCTTCTCTGGGCTCCCAGCGGTACACGTCTGTATTGAGTCCGTCTCCATCCAGCCGCCGAGGAGACAAACTCCAGCAGGGCCGATGACTGACGAAGAAGAAGCTCCTTTCTCTCCCTCTTCCTCTCCGTCTTTCTCCCCCTCTCGTGTTCAACGACTGTCTTCTCTTTCGCTCTCTCTGGGTATTCGGTTCATCTATTCATCACTCGTTTCTATATCCAGGGCTTTTCCATTCTCGGGACTTATCCATTTGTATCTCTCTCTTTGAATGGATGGTAACGTGAGGAGGTGAAAGTGGCCTTCAGAACCGATGCATTGTGGGGGATATATTGTGCTCCGAGCAGGAGGGAGTGAGAGAAAGGGAACAAGGGATTGAGAAGGAGAGAAACAGAGCGAGAGAGCTAAGGTGACTCGCTGGCCTGGCACGCTCGATAAAGCGGGTCAGCTCACCTTACTGCTGCTGAATGAGACCTGTGTGCGCGTGTGTGTGTCTGCTAGATCACGAGAGGCGACTACAGACGGGACGGAGAAAAGATGGATAGATAGAGCTGTGAAGAAAAAGAAGAAGATAAGGCATGAGAGCCTAGGTGAAAAGCAGGTGATTCAAGAAAATAAGGAATAACACAATGAGCAAAAGGGCTAATACTATAGCTAAAAGCATTAGCTGTGTTTCAAAACATAGATTACCTAGGGCCCTATGATTTGCGCGACGCGGAAAACGCGACCGGAATCGCGGAATCCAGTCATAAAAAAAGAATTTACTGAATAATGCGGAATGTCACGGAATTTGTCAAAGTTTGAATGAAGTAATCAAAAGTAGGTCATTCCACTTAAGTCAAACCACAATATGGACTAGTATCTGTAAATATTACACCACAGAAATATCCTTTAAATGTGAATCCTACATGTTCTGCGTGTCTGTTTTAATGAATGGAGCAGACGAGCGGGTTTGTTTACTACACACACTGAAGGGCGCGTGACGCTCGCGGTGATTTCAGCGTCTGTCGTCTCACTAAATGAGGACATAAATACATGAACAATATCTGCCGATAGTCACTTCATGAGCATTTTACCGTTCCATTTTAGGAAAACTAGCGTTATATCACATACACACAGAAATGTAAAGGTAGACTCGGCAACCCGTCAAAATAAAAGTCCATTTAAGTTAAAGACATTGTGCCAGATATATATTACTACTATTACTACTACTACTAGAATGAAACAAACATTATTTTTTTTAGGGTATAATCACACATTTCTTCCATGTTTTAATTTTAATAGTAAATTCCCATTTGTTTGCCAAAAAAAAAAAAAAAAAAAGATGCTTAATTAAATGAATTTTAATTAATTAAAAGATAAATGAAATTAATGTTTTATGTCTTTATTTGATAACCAGAACATTTTAAATACACAACACAGAATTTCTGACGGTAAAAAAAAAAACCTTTCATAAGGCTATTGTTAGAATAAATTTAAATAAATTAAGTGTGCTTTCAGACATGCAAAAACACAGAATTTGATAACAATAAAAAATTGCATAAGTTTCATGTTTTTTGATTAATAAAAAATAATTTAGTCATTAAAAAGAAGTTGAGAAAAATTAAAAAAGGAAAAAACGGATTCCAGAAAAATTAAAACGGAAAAAGTGGAATTTGGAAAAAAGTAAAACGGAATATGGGAAAAAATAAAATGGATTTCATAGAGCCCTAATTACCTCACAACCTTCTAAGGCAGCATCCTGTCATGAAACTACTTAAATTACTCATTTGATACACTCTACATAGAACACAACTCACAGTAGTAAAAGGAGACAAGACTCACAATTATTTTTAATAGAGTTTGATGTTAGCATGTTGCTATGCTAACCGTGTGATAAACAAAATACAGAGCACACACAAATACTGGGTAAAATAATTCCCAGATTAACTTTTTATTTTTTATTTTTTTTTAAAAAGCAAGTGGTTCATGAAAATCAGGGCTCTACAGTCCGACTGAAAACTACTGCGTGCGACTATGAAAAAAATATTTATGAGCACCAGTGCGAGTGACCCGAGTGAGCATATTTGTGTTTGCGCTGAGGGGAGCTTCAAAGGTTTCTATGTGTTTTTTCAACATTGAGTGATGTATCACAGACATATCTGATGAATCCTTTCATAAACAAAGGGTAGAGGGAGTGTAAATAAGAGATTGATTGTGCAGTGTAGAGAGCTTTGTTGATTATAATGGAACTTTGTGAGATTGTGATGAACTAAGATGAGTGACAGCTTAAAATGATTTTTAAGAGAGTTTGTAAAGGAGATATTGATTTAATACAACAGTTAGATAAACAAGAATGTAATATAAAGTGACTTACATTGTCTGACTATAACACTATTGCCTGATTTTGCTCTATTTTGCCGTCAAAAATAGTTTGAAACAAGTCACAACTGAGCTGCTGCTGCATCTCTATTTAAACACAGTTTTTAAATGAATCTAATGAGTCAGTGATTCAATTTCCCATTCATAAAGACTGACCCTCCGTCCCAGTGTGCATACTGTCCACCCTATCTGCCCTAAACAGTATTAAAAATTACTACTGCTATATATCACATAGAATTTAGGATGGATAGTATGCACATTGGGACGCAGATAGTCAATTGCTTTATTCCTGAATGAATCAACCGTTTGAATGAATCAAATGAATGAATAATTCAGTAATTAAATCAGTGACTTGCCGCCACCTACTGGCAGTTTTAGTTTCATTTTAAAAGTATATTTTTATATTTAAAATGTTAATCTCAATATGAATTTTTAAATTTGATTGTAAAAAATAATGTAAAAGTAATGCATTTGAATGGATGAACTGCCTCAGATGAAAAAAATAGACACAAATGAGTCAGTTGTTGACATACTGTATATAATAATGCTATAAAATGAATATGGATAACAGTGCTCAGACAGGTTGGTCTTGAGTATATAAATTTAAATTGAGACCTCTGACTTCTGATTGGAGACTTTGGTATCTGAACACATTTTAAGATGTTGGGATCTTTCCTTAAACTGTAGGGAGATTACTAAAGAGAAAATCAAAGAAGCGCCAGATATGCTTTATATGATCTCCTCTAAACCTTTAAAACTTTAATTGAGATGAAAGAGATCTATTTTGGGATTATTTCATTTCATTTTTACCATGATACTGCAGGTCAACACCATGGACAGGTGCATCTAATCACAACCATTATTCAAATAAATCATTCTTAAATGTTATAATAAACAGTATGTCTTAAAAGACTCAATGGGACATGATGTCACAGATGTGTTATGAGTAATTCAGAATGTTATAACAGTTGTACTGTAAATAAAATAAATACGATTATTATTTAATGGTTTCAAGTGCGAAACGCCGCTGTGAAAACATTTCCCGCTGCTTCTTTTTGAGCACAGAGTTGTTTGAAAAATCTGCTCCTGTTCTGTCGCATTTCCAAATGCCACAGACAGCCTCAAATGACACATAACCACACAAACACACACACACAGGCGAAAAGTTTTCCCTCCAGTTGTCCGACCTCCCGTCTCCGCTGTCATTTCTAAAAGTCGATCGCTCCATTTCGGCATTCCAAATGCGGCTTTCATGAATATTGCACGCGGAAGTCAATTAAGAGTGAATTATTAATTTGCTAAGTGTCAATATTTAGTAAACAATGATACCGTTGCTGCCTTGAGGAGCTCCCAGAGCAACGTCCTGTCTTTAAATGACTGTTAGTGCTCAGAAATGAAACGGATAGCGCGCACACACGCACACGCAGCGGCATCTCTTGAGGGGATTAAGCAGGTGGTATACGCTCACAGCAGGAGCACAGCGAGATCTTTCTAAAGGCGAGTGATGTAGACAAGGGTAAGCGGAGTCTAGACTGACTCCAGGAGAATTATAAACATGGAAGAGGGAGTTTTGCATCCTTTTTAGCTTTTATGAAAGACCTGTTCAGTCTGCCAGCTTACTTTTCTTGTAGACTTGTACACAGTGTTCTAGGACATGATTTATTTATCTGAACAGCAACAGAAATGAAGTTATGCGAGTTGTTTCGCATTGTTGTGTACACTGTGTGCATGTGAATAAGTTTTAAGAAGTACCATGTTATCATGTTTTGTATTCTAATGGAGACCTAGTACTATGGTGTTCTTTGCAGTACACCATGTGAATACCACAGTACTCAATACCAGGGTTATCTATCTATTCAGTTCAATTCAATTCAAATTTATTTGTATAGCACTTTTCACAATACATATCGTTGCAAAGCAACTTTACACCAAATTAAAGTTTTTACAATATATTTAGCTTACAGTGGTGACTGTCAAGTTGATGTACATATGGCAGAAATGTATGGTAAAGATCAATTAATGACGTAATCAAACAGACAAAGAACACCATAAATTTGTAGCAAAATTTGGTAGTGCTGTATGTTGTTTCAGGGTTGGCATCATCTGAAGTCCTCTGAGGGGTTGGCATCATCTCTTCTTAAGTGTTCTGGATCCAGACTGAAGCTTGCGAATTCCTAGTTACCATGGGATGTCAATCCCATGGCAGAAACAGAGAACAGATAGGAACATAATTAGTGTAGCTGCTGTTCAAAGCAGGCATAGAAAGATTTCTTCAACCAGAGCGAAAAGATCAATAATGAGCATTTGATCAGATATAACTGCAGGAAAGGTTTATGAGATGTATTATTTGAATGCTTGGCTAAAAAGATGTGTCTTTAATCTAGATTTAAACAGAGAGAGTGTGTCTGAACCCCGAACGTTATCTGTCTATCCATCCATCCATCTATCTGTTTTTCTATCAATCTATCTATCTATCTATCATTGAAATAATGCTGAAATATAAATACTAAAAAACTAAGACTGAAATAAAAATTCAACCTGATCAGTAAAGAAATAATAAAAACAGCCGGCTGTGTGATGGAGTTGACCAATGAAATCTCTGGTGGGGAGGGATTTGTGGTTAACTGGTTTGGAATTTATTTTTTAGCTAATTTGCATGCACAATCCTAAAATGTTTTGTTTGTTGCTGATTGGCTCTTTTATTTGAAAGTACTTCCATTCAGCTGCCATACTGAGCAACTGTTTCTCCCATTCATTTCTCTACAAGTGGCCTGGCGTCTCCTCCCCCTTATACTGTCTTTGGTGAAACTCTGACATATGCAGTACTCCAAAAATGATTACTCCTCATCTTTCAGACTTCTCTCTCTCTCTCTCTCTCTCTCTCTCGCTTGTGTTTGAGGTGCATGAAAGGCCATAATCATAGATGTCACACCCACACGCACACAAGGCTAAAGATTATGCGTCTCTTTTGGGAATATTATAATGCTGGTAATAACACAGACAATGATGATGATAATTTTTACAATGTCACTCACTTTTTTTGACAGGGCTGGATGAATATTTGTAGCTTGTGTTCTGCGAAAGTTCTGAAAGAGTTGGAGCAGGAAGTGCAATTTGTGTGGCAAGTCTGAGCTTTGAAGTTTATGCTTTTTTAAAAGCAGTAGACAGCCAGAGGCGCAAGAGAGAAAGGTTTGTGAATCTCTTCTCTACGGATCTTGCTGTGAGGTCCCTCTGAGAAGTCTTGATGATACTTAATGGTGATTGGAGCCAGAGATAAAACGCACACACACTCACACAGGACTCCTGATGTCTGGAGCCAGAAGCTTCACGTCACAGTTCACCTGCACTATAATCTTACCCATTTCAATGTGTGTTTTAGTGGCCGTGACATATTGAGAGCACAGAGTAAGGCGTTCCGTCTGAGCCGCCAATCACCTTCATGTAAAGTGTTTTTTGGCCAGAGGCTCAGTTTCTGTCCATGAAATTTCACCTGTTTCGCACAATTAGATCGCAGGTATGGGAATGTTAAACACGCATCGTCCAATCACGGTTCTGGGCTATACATTTACAATGATGTGATCAAAATGTCTAGTCTTTCTATTTAACAAAAAAATAGGCATTATCGCCAATGGAGAAATGGATAGTGGCAACGACTAAGAAAAAAAATAAGGAAATAAAGGCTGTTTATATCAGCCGTCTGCAATCGAGTCGGCCCTTTCAGGAAGTTTTCCAGGTGGTTTGAAAGACTAGAAGAACTAAGCAGTGCTCTTACCTGGAGCGATAGCATTCGAGAGAGGCACTTTCACTCACCGGTTTCAGCTTGCGGTGTGTGGAGATTTGACTGAGAGATATGCAGAGAACAAATCTGCCTTTTAGTGGGCTGGAGGGGAAGGGAAGGGGATTTCAAGACATGCACGGATAAGAAAAGGTTGTGATATGCGACAGTGAGTTTCTGGCTGTGTGAGCTGTGCACTCTTGATGGCTGTAAAGTAGGTTTGATTTACAAGCCCGATAGACAAATATGTACTTCGCCAAACACACACACGCAATTATGTGACTCTGAAGTATGTTCTCATATGTTTCTCTCTGTTTTCTTGTTCAACACAAGTTATTTATGTTCTGTGTCATTATTGTGGCAGCCATAACTGCAGTAATCACGAACCTGTCATGTGAGGGAGGAGGGCGTTGTGATGGTATGTATTCTGCAGTGGGAGAAATGTGTGCAACAGTCGGGTTCCAGAAGAAAATATCCTATTCATTTGCTACATAGAGAATTTAATATAGAAAAAAAATTATTTATGAACCAGCATAATTTCAACCTTATTTAAAAAAAAAAAAAAATCTTCATAGTCAAGTTTGAGGTGATGAACTACCAATAATCCTGAAGAGAAAGATACAACAATCAGAGAATAATACAATTAAAATAATTAAATTGCAACAAATGTGCTCAGAAACAGTCATATTGACACATAATCTCTATATACTCTATATAGTGTATATTTCTTAGTATCACTGTTTTTAATGTCTGTTTGGTCAAATAAATTCAGCTCGAGTGAGCCTAAGAGACTCCTTTCAAAAACATTACTGACCCCAAATTTTCAATGATGGATTGAATGATAAAATTTTAATAGTTCTGTATTGTGCAGTCCTTTTTTATTCTATAGTTTAATTCACACTGCTTTACCTAAAGTTAATCCCCCCTTACGAAAGTTATATGTATCTGATTTTCAAATACTTTTGTTATTATTTATTTATTTATTTATTAATTTTTCAAAGGGATAGTTTACCCCCAAATAAAAATTACCCCTTGATTTACTCACCCTCAAGCCATCCTAGATGTTTAATAGCCTTCTTCTTTCAGACGAATACAATCAGAGTTATATAAAAAATGTCCTGGCTCTTCCAATCTTTACAATGGCAGTGAATGGCTGTTGAGATTTAATAGTCCAATAGAAGTCCAAAAATTCATCCATCCATCATAGCTCCTGGGGGTTAATAATAGCCTTCTGAAGCGAGTTGATGCGTTTTTGTAAGAAAATATTCATATGTAAAATTTTAGAAACTATAAATCTCTATCTTACGTAGGATTTGTCTCTGGTGAGAATATGCCAGTCTTATGAGAACCACGTTTTGTTTACAGCAAAGCAAAACTCAGTTTCCTCATGGGTTATATCAAAATCCTTCAACGTTTTTCTTTACAAATCCTCGTTTTGTACTTCTAAATCTGGAATGCCATTCTCTCGTGAACACGTGTACAACAGTTAGCAGAAACTAGAGATTACGGTTTATAAAGTTTTTAATAAGGATATTTTCTTACACAAACACATCGATTCACATCAGAAGGCCTTTATTAACCTCCCAGAGCCGTGTGGAGCACTTTTTATGATGAATGGATGCGCTTTATTGGACTTAACAGCCATTCACTGCCATTATAAAGCTTGGAAGAGCCAGGACATTTTTTAATGTAATTCCAGTTGTATTCATCTGAAAGAAGAAAGTCATATACACGTAGGATTGCGCCTACACCTGGATTATTTTTGGGTGAACTATCCCTCTCAATAATTTTTTTACAAAGAGGTAATGGTGTCAGATGTATTGTTGCGATTCATGTCATAGCTGACCTTTTAAAATTAAACGAATTGGTTATTTTCCAGCAAATCTAACCATATTATGATATATTCTGTTACACTGATATAAAATTGCTCAGACTGTGATTTGGGATTTAGGGTAATACTGCATACTCTCCTCACCTCATTAATATAAAACAATTACGATAAAAATGTGCAACCCCTTGAGGCAGACGGGATCCTGCGTTTAGGCTCCGGGATTGAGTAGTTCTGCCTTAGCATATTATTTTTATTTCTCACTGCTTTACTTAATGATATTTGCACAGACCCCAGTGTTTCGACAATCATCTCTCTTTCTCTCATTCTCTACCCACCATCCCTCCCTCCTAAGGCCAATTAGTCAACTTAAAATGTCTCCATTTCTCATTTTAGTGTGCAGTGATCAGGATAATAAGAATTAATAAGCCATTCACATTGCGCTCAATAGAGAACGTACGCCTCTCATCCGGCGAGAGCCGACTGCCGAGATCTGCACCAGAGATCAACACAATGCTCGTCTCGTTAAAGGGGTCAAGAGTGTACACACATACACACACGCTAATTTGTCCACAATTTTCATAGTCATTATGCAGCTGATATCTCCCAGTTGATTATGTTGCTTATCATTCGGTTTATTTACATGTTCTGTCTCCGTGGCTTCTGGGAATCAGACGACAAGATCATTACTTTGAAAGGCTTTGTCTTTCATTTTGATAGACCTTGAAATTTGGTCAGCGGTTTGATAAATGACTGGAAAAGCCCATGTTGGAAGGATTTTGGCAGTGTTTGAACAAAGAACGGCTTTTGTTTTGCCATATTCTCTGATTCTGAGGCAAACGGAAAGGTTTTCTTTGTTCATAAGTAGTCAGATGCTTTTATCTAAATAGCACTTATTTATTAAGTGGTTCACCTAAAAATAAAATGTCTGTCATCATTTAATCAGCCTCATGCTCTTCCAAACCTGTATAAGTTATTGCACACTGAGTCTGTAATGTTCGTTTACATTTTTTCTTTTTTTTTTTTTGCTTGAAAATGCTTGAAAATCCAACCTGATCCAATTTTTTTATATGACAGATGAAAGTTTCAGAGGCAGTCTGTAAATGTGATTAACACAACGTGAGGTTGTATTAATTTTTTAACATGCGAAAATTCTTGGACGAACATTTCAGACAGTGTGCAAAGATCTTATGACTTACTTTCTGAAGAAAATATTTTGAAAAATGTCTCAGTGTTTGTTTGCCTATAACTCAAGAAGTATTAAAGATGTCGTAATATGATTTTATATTTTAGTATAGAAATTGACCATTATTTGGTTTTCAACCACTGAAAATGGTTAATATTCAACATTCTGGACATGAAGCCTCTTTGAGATCCCATATCTCTTTGACTGAATGATGTAGGAAAATGAAGATTACAAAAGAAAAGTTTATGAAGAATTAGAATCAAAAATCATATCGTGATATCTGTAATACTACTTGAGTTATAGGCAGCAAATTTTGGAAAAAGAATATTTATGGCACTCAGGTATGTTCAATGCAGTTGTTTTGACAGAAGGAAACGAGATACATTTTTAGTTTCAACATTATTTGTTCTTCAGACATTCTCATATTTTTGCAAAGTGACCCACATTTGGTTTTTGACCACCGAAAATGTGTACGTGTTAACAATTTACTTCTAGAGCCATATTGAAATCCCAATATCTCTGGAACTGAATGATATACGGCCTTATAAATGAAGATGCCAAAAGGAAAGTTCATTAAGACCCAATATCTAAAAGGGCATTAATTTATCTTTAATACTTTAGTTACAGGCATGCACATTTTTGAGAAAAAACGTGAAAAGTGCTGTTTCCCCATTTTTCAGTGGTCACCATTGGCACACAATGTAATGAAGACAGCTAAAGTCAACAATTTTTACTAACAGGACTACCAATCTCTCTGTAACAGTAACATTATGATGCTGCCATCTTTCTGAAGTCATTTTTACCCACTTGTAATTTGAGTCTCAGGTGAAAATTGCCTTTTTGATCCCCCTATGCAAAATCCATGATATTTAATATTTTGGCTTTCATCACTATACATGTCTATCTTTCTTAAGAAAAAAATATTAGCAAAATCAAAAGAGCCAGGGACCTCTGGTTGAGTTAACACGGAATGACCTAAAAGTCATACAGATTTGAGACAACATTAGCGTGAGTAAATGATGACAGTATTTTAAATTTTATGTGATCTATCCTTTTAAGTGTATTGATCAAAAGCACAGGCGATGGTTCAAGGATAAACTCTTGTGGAGCTCAAACCTACAGCTTTTTGGATGTAAGACCAGGTCTTTAAGTGTAAAACTCTACAAATGCACATGTAAAGTTGAGAAAAAAATGAAGTGCAAAAGGTTTGTTAACTGAATCAAAACAGCGAATAAATCTGATGGAGGTTTCAGAAAGCACATGAACTACATTTTCAATGTATCACCCTGAAGTCAGAATGCCGAGCCCTGGCAGTGAACTTTCATGTTGGCTGATGGTCGTGCTGCGCTACATTACAGCTGACGTGCATCTCTTCCCTCTTGAGCTTTTGATGAAACATCCTCTTCATTTCTCTCCTCTCTTTTGCTCGAGTGTGAAAGTTGTGAGCTCGTCTCTAGCCTGATAAAAATAACATCCACAGAAGCCTGAAGAAGCTCGACCATCTGTTGCTGTGATCTCAGTCTCTCTTTCTTACACTCCTTCCCCTCTTTTTGTCTCTCATTCTCTTCTCTCCTCATCCCTCTTTCTGACTGACAGCAATTCACAATAGCAATAGAACTCATTTTGACAAGTTAAACTGTGTTGATTAATTAGAGCTAATTAGTTTTTATGATTAATTGTTTTTGTACAATGAATATTTCTGGTCTTAGATGCTGATTGGTTAATCCACTGTTCCAGTCATGCTAAAATTAAGCAATATCACACGGGCTAGAGCGCTGTAATGAATGTCAACACACCATGAGGCTGTAGTGTGATATTGCTTGTATAAAACAATAAGAAGACAACATCTAGTAACTTCAATTTCAGAGAAAATTGGGCCAGACTGAAATGCCTCAAAAATGGTGAAATGACTTACATCACACTCTATGAGGACATTTGATAAAACTATAACTTTAAGAAATTGTGAAAGAGATACATTACTATTTTACAGTAGAATGTACTTTAAGTTAAACTACAAATGTGACCCTGGACCACAAAACCAGTCATAAGTGTCAATTTTTCAAAATTGAGATTTACACATCATCTGAAAGCTGAGTAAATAAACGAATATCAATTCTATTGATATATGGTTTGTTAGGATAAGACAGTGTTTGGACGAGATGCAACTATTTAAAAATCTGGAATCTGAGGGTGCAAAAAAAAAATCTAAATATTGGAAAAATCACCTATAAAGTTGTTCAAATGAAGTTCTTAGCAATGCATATTACTAATCAAAAATCAAGTTTTGATATATTTATGGTAGGAAATTTACAAAATATTTTAATGGAACCTGAACTTTACTTAATATCCTAATGATTTTTGGCATAAAAGTAAAAAAGCGATAATTTTGACATTTTACAATGTATTTTTGGCTATTGCTACAAATGTACCCATGTACCCATGAATTATATGAATATATGAATTCATAATGAATATATTAATGTTATGAATTCAACTAATTAGAAATGCTTTTTAATTTAACATTTTTGAATTTAATTTAATCATTAAAGCAGATTCATAGGGCCCTAAAAAGATGATTTAAATTAATTAGATATAATTTGTAATTACCAAAATTGAATTTAACAATTAAAACAGAATCCATAAATCAAAGACATTTCATACAGTCCTGGGTTAGGGACTCTATATCTATATAATAGTAACGTAATTTTGCAAATATACGTATGTATAGTGTAAATATGATATAAATGATTTGTAAAGATTTTTATATATCTAATGATATGTGTATGTACATACTAATGTTTTTATGTCAGCACATGCATATTGTATGCAAATAAACAAATAGCTTCCCAAAGAGTGAAACATTACAGTGCTGTGCATGTCGCCCAATAATAATGCATCCCAATAGTCTGATAAGCACTGGTATGTAGTCAATTGCACTTAACAAGAGAGCTCTCTAATGAAGCCCACTCAAAAAACAAATAGGGTTAGTCTATACATCAGGCCTAAAGTTTGTCTGTGTTTTTCTGAGATTTTTTGTCTGTTTTTTTTTCCATAGTACACTCAGCAGACACTATTGTCCAGTGCCATTTACCTAAAACGCTGTAGTTTTCAGTTGTGAGTATGGTAGTTGTAGTGAGCATAGCTGTACTAAGAGCGCCCAGTATGATAGCTTCACCTCTTCCAAGCGTGCACACATGCTGTCGTGTAGGGCGCTGGGAGGAATGCATCTGTCAGCATTAACAGGATCACAGACAGCCTGGAGGAGGATGCAGGAGAAAAGAGAGTGTTTATTTCCTCCATGTTGCCATGCACACAAGCTCCATGACGACGGGAGTGGGCGGCTTGCTAGCTGCTGGCCGCAAGACTCTCAGACTGCAGCATCTTCTCTTCTGACATCTACCCTGATCTCTCGCTTTCTGCTCTTTTCTCACTCTCTCATCTCTTCTGCGCCGGCAGTTCTCTTTCTTGTTATTTTCCTGATGGACAGTGCTTGAGTATTGGGGAGTGTGTGTGTGTGTGTGTGTGTGTGTATGTATATATATGGCTGGGAAAAAAACTATAGATTTCTCAATTTTAATCAATTCTCATTTTTTTTACAAAACAATATTGATTCTTAAATCCCAAGAATCGATTAGTCTAGCCTGTTTTCAGATAATGAATGGAACATTGTAGCACGCCTCCCATCCAATAATTTGCAATAAGCTTCGTGCTTTGTTATTTTGATATGAAACAAAGTCTCAGATTTAAAATTCTGTCCATTTTATTACAGTATTTCAAATGATAAATGTCGTTTTGGCACTGTTTAATGTGGAGTGACAGATCGCTGTAGCGTCTCAGTTCGAGAGAAACGGCATTGTGAAGCAGACGTGAAATGATCGTCTTCTCCACTTTAATAAATATCTGAAGGTATGGTAAAAGAAAGAATAAAACTTACCAAAATTTGTATCCTGTCTCATGTAATCGCTCAATCAGTGTTTTAACCACTGAAAGATGTCAGTATAACAGCTTGTAAACAATGTAACGTAACGTCACAAAAAAACGTATTCGGTGACCATAAACTCATTAGTCAGCTAGAAATATGAAATCTAGAAAGGAGCATTTTGCTTAATATATGCACTGTATAACAAATTCATTCTGTATTTTGTTTTACTGTTCTTCAATGTTTAAATTATGTTTGGCATGTTACTTTAAAAAAGCAATTAGTTATAGTTACTAGTTACTTCTCACAAAAACTGAGGTACATCATTATAAAAGTTACTAATTACCAGGGAAAGTAACTATTGTGTTACTTTAAAAAAAAATGTTAAAATGTTTTAAATACCTTGAATGCCCCAATATTAAATATGTTAAATGAATTACATTTAAATGAAATGAAGAAAATTTACTCACCAGATATATAAACCTTAATGGCACAGTTTTTTTTTTTTTTTAAATATCTGAATGTACACTTGGATCAGTCAGTCAAGAATTATAATATGACATTATGATATTTTAGCATTAGTAATTAGAGCTTTAGAATAACCATGTATGCATGCGTGTTTGTAAAATTGACTGAACTTAGAACTGGTGGTGGTGCTTAAGATATTGTTTGTAATTTAGTGTTTCTATAAAAAAGGGGGAAAAACTAAAATAATACTGAAAAGATAACAAAACTACTATGAATTCTACTACTAATAACAATGTGTGTGTGTTTGTGCACTACTGGCGAATAAAGGTGAGTGCCAGCCAATGAGATTGTTGTTTGCGCATTAGTTCCTCCTTCTACTGGAGAAACCAGCTGTTCTTATAAGCTGAAGAATTCCAAAGGAAAATACATAGCGTTTACATATAGCGTCAATTATGCATAGTATATAAAACTCTCTCATTCTGTATCTTTTCTTGCGTGTGTGTGAGACAAAGCGACGGCTAACGTTAGTCGTGTGCCTTCACACTAGAGTTTACGGTTTGTCAAATACAGACAGGCTGCGCATCCATTCAGAAGAAGTGAATAATAAAGTTATAATAATATAATAAATAATTTGCAATAAGTAATTTTTTTGATTACTCGTTACCGAAAAAATAACGCTGTTAGTAACACTGTTTATTTATAACACAGTTGTTCCCATCACTTGTTTAAACAGCCATTTAAATGTTTATTTTTCAAAAAACTAGAAATTGGAGAGTAGAAATATAATTATGCAACTTATTAGAGTGTAATTTAAGTCTTTGTATACAAATCAGTTAACTTTGACCTTCAATATTATAGTAATGTAGTAGCAACTGACTCTCATGTATTTTACAGCATTAGCTGAGAGATCTTTTCCTTATCCAATATTTTGCATGTACTGCACCTGATATATCCAAAATAATCAATTTCAAATCGCAAGCTTGTAAATCAGAATCAAATTAAATCATGAAATTTGTGCCAAAATTCAGCCCTGATACATATACATACACAGTATCTTGCACAAATGTACTCTTCTATACTATTAGCTACAGTTACATTGATTTTAATGCTATATTACACTAATACAAGAGCATAAACAACAACAACAAAAAAAAACATTTTAAATATTTTATTTTGAAGTGTTTAATTTTCATTTTTCGTCATTTTGTTGTGTTTTAGCCATGTTTAGTCATTTTTATGTGTATGTATAGTTTTTATTAATTTTTATTTCAGTTTAAGTTATTTCATTACTTCAAGTTATGTATTATTTTATTTCAGTTAATGTTTGAGTATTTTTTCAATGGTTTTATTTTTTTCAATAAAAACCTTGGTTCCAAACGTGCAGAATTTCTTTCTCAAAACTCAAATGCCTACTAACATCAAACTTCATCGGTTCCTGCAAGTCATGTGACCAAATGCCATGATGTTTGATTTTTGTGTTGCCATATTTGATGCAGTGTGTGTGTATATCTCAGTCTGCTTTGAGAGCAAGTAAAGGCTTGAATTTTAATCTGTTCATCATTCAAGTTTTTCTGTCGCTTCAGAGGCAGAATATACCACTTGAGTCTTGTATACTGACTTGCATGTCCTTGAGACAGTTTTCAAAATGTCTTCTTTTGTGTTTCACACAAGAAAGAAAGTCATACAGGTTTGGAACAACATGAGTAAATTCGACGTTAGGAGGCTGCAAAAGACGTATTCTCAAAAAGACATAAATATAAATAACCAGCTGGTTAATCTAGTTTTTCATTCTCAACCACAGTTGCCAAGGTGATTTAGTTGTGACTGTGCGCCACAAGCCCAAAGCCAAAAATTATCAGCGTCTGATGAATGACGCAGGGCTGCGGGTCAGGACCGTGGCAGGAGCTCAGTTTTGGGAGAGGATTGTGAAGATCTGCGGGCCGCTGATATGGGAAAACCCCAGTGTAAACACACACACTTCTAACCCAATCAGCTACACTTTCAAATCTGTCTGAATGCCACCTGTGTTGCTAAGAGCAAGTTTCTGATTGGATGTGGGTGTGCTGAGACAAACCCTGATAATAACATTAGCACAAAGACGCATCTGCCGCGTGGCATTTAACATCCCCCCTCGTCGAATTAGACCCGGCCATCCCGAGCACATCCACTACATCAACTTTACGTCAATCAAGCTATTACAAAGGACTCAAAATGCTTCCCGGAGCACAGAAATGGCGACGTAACGTCTGACAGATGTGTTTTCTCGCCTAGAATAATTGAAGTAGAATTGAAATCAAGTCTCAATCAAATATTCATCACCGTTACTCACTACTGCTCGGAGACATGTTTTAAACGCACACCCGGGACCCGCCGGTGACAATCAAACTAAGCCAAAGTGTCAAACTCCATTAGGCACCGTGCCGCTGGCAAACGAAAACTCTTAGATTATGAATTTAAATAGCAAAATTAATAAATAATAGCCAACTTATGTAAGTATGCAATTATCCGTGCTAAAATATACTTCTCTGAAATGTTAACTATGAAATCTCTAATAACTCTACTAAAGGTTAACAAATTGAAGTGGCTTGGAATTCATTATCAGCTTAATTTTTAAGGTCAAAAGTAGCTTGGATGGTTGGAAACATACATTTAATGCATTTTTTTAATAGAACTTTCCTAAAATGGTCAGAATGGTGTTCTCACTCAAAAAAAAAGCAACATATTATTAAATTATGGTCTAAAATGATCATGTAGCGATGATGATAATGATGGTGATTACTTATCATAATGAACAAGCACTGATCTTGCCATCCTAATCATCTTTTTTTAATGGCTGAAAAAGTTCTCCGGATATTTAGTTGTCTACACTCAAACACATACTGAGTTAAGCATCAGGCCTTTTCATGTGAAAATAGCCTACTGAGTGAGTAATAACTTAAAGAATGTGCTTCAGATGAACACATTTTAATAATCAAAATATGCTTCATTTGCTGTAATCATTCTAGCACTTCGTCTTGATTAGGGTTTTCGAGATAAATGAGTTGAAAATATGTAAAGAATAAAATCTACATATTATGACTCACAACTCGGACATAAAATGTAGGCATTTCATATAAAATATGCAGATGGCTCATAAAGTTTAATTGAAAAATACAGTGGCATGCGAAAGTTTGGAAACCTCTTGCAGAATCTTTGAAAATGTGAATAATTTTAACAAAATGAAATAGATCATAAAAATTGCATGTTATTTTTTTATTTAGTACTGTCCTGAGTGAGATATTTTACATATAATATGATTACATATAGCCCACAAGACATAAAATAGCTGAAATGATTAAAATAACCCCCTTCAAAAGTTTGGGACCCCTTGGTTCTTAATACTGTGTGTGGTTACCTGGATGATCTATGAATGGTTTTGTTTTGTTTTGTGATGGTTGTTCATGAGTCCCTTGTTTGTTCTGAACAGTTAGTGAACGCTGTTCTTCAGAAAAATCCTCCAGGTCCTGCAGATTCTTCCGTTTTTTTTTCCGCATCTTTTGCATTTTTGAACCCTTTCCAGTAGTGACTGTATGTTTGTGAGATCCATCTTTTCACTCTGAGGACAACTGAGGGACTCAAACACAACTATTAAAAAAGGTTCAAACATTCACTGATGCTCCATAAAGAAACACAATGTATTAAGAACCGGGGGGTGAAAACTTTTGAACAGGATGAAGATGTCCAAATTTTTCTTATTTAGTTGAAATATAATTTTTTCTTATTTAGTACTGCCCTTCGGAAACAACAGAAGATACTTGCATGTTTCCCGGAAGACAAATTAAGTACAATTTACCTTCAAATCTTCAAATTAAAAAAGTTTTCACCCCCCGGCTCTTAATGCATCGTGTTTACTCAGGACAGTACTAAATAACAAATAACATGCATTTTAGATGATCTCTCTTATATTAAGTTATTCACATTTTCACAGATTCTACAAGAGGTTCCCAAACTTTTGCATGCCACTGTGCATTTCGAATGATTTTACAGAAACCTAGCTGTTCCATCCCGCACTATTTTTCGACGTCATTTGGCAGAATTAGAGCAGAAAGTTTTTGCATGTTGTTAATTAATGTGCATCGCACTCTGCTTAACATGTGTTAGGCTACGTGTCTTGTGTCTTATTTAGCTGGTCTGTAGACCAAACACATGTTCTCAAGTCATTTGCATAACATGTGAAAACATGTATGCTTTTTATTTTTTTTAATCAGTCCTGTAATTTAGATAAAAATAACCACAGAAGAGCTGAGCATGCATCTTTAACCAATGATATATGTCTTAATCAGATTTTTTGGCACTGAATTCAGGCCATGTAATATGAATTTTTCTTCATCGTACGTTCACACATCAAGGCAGTCTTGGAGGTGTGGGGAGACTCAGGCTGTATGTTACTCTGTCCTCCCTATCATTGATTTCACTTCTTTTTTCATTTGTCCTCGCAGAAGCCATTATTACTTTTATAGCTGTTTTTATGGCCCACTGAAGACTGCTGACCACACTGACAACCGTCAGACCTCTTGCATCTGTCTCTCGATGAATAGATTTAGGCCCGTCTAACTAATGAAATATTAAATGCTTGTGTCCGTGTATCTCGATCCCTCAGAAATGAGCATGTTTATCCAACTTTTAAACAAACAAAACTACTCTGTTTCACTCTGTTTCCGCCTGATATTAGTTTCTCAACACCAATATGAAACTCCCTGCCACATTTGAAGAGCATTAATGAGTGTGCTGGAGCTCTCTGTATTGTGTGTTATTAATAGAGCTGCAGCAGGGATCGTCCCGTTCACACTCACTCATTCCAGCGCTCTCCATCAGATGAGCTGCGTGTCGTTGTTCTTAAACATTCATAAATGTGCAATGGCGGAGGCCGCCTTGGCGGAAAGTGATGACAAGCCATGGTGAGAAGTGATGACATGTTACATGTGCCCGCTAGCGACGGCCGCGCAGCCATCAGCTGATAGCATGCTACCCAGAGAGGCATTAATAATCGTCTGCACGCATAAGAGAGAGATTCATGTGTCTCGTTCACACGTAGCCCTTATAATGTACCATTTACTTAAGATACCTGCTGGTTTCCACAAGCAAGGTATAAAAAACGGCCTGTAAATTTTTTCTTTCGGTTTTTTTTTTTTTTTTTTAGTAAATGGACAGTGACAGGATAAAGGATAAAGGGATAGTTTACTCAAAAATGAAAATTCTGTCATTAAAGGAAAAGTCGGTTATTTTCATTAAAAAAATAAAATTTAAATACTTTTTAATCTCAAACGCTCGTCTTGCCTTGCTCTCCTTGAACTGTGTATTCTGACTCAAGACAATTAGGGTATGTCGAAAAACTCAAAACTTATTGCAACAGGTGATTCTAAAATTTTAAGGAGATCAGATCACAGCTGGCACTATAACAGTCGTAAATATTAAAAAAAAAAAAATCACGTTTCTATGGCAACTTACGTGTATTTGCTTTACACTTACGTGTGTTTGTATTTTTTTTCAATCATTGATTTAGGTGGTTATTGGCTTGCTAAACAATATGTAATGTCTTTTTTTCATATTTGCTTAAATGCCTTAAATCGCTTGAACCCTGGTAATCACTGCTTGCAGCTATATTTTATTTTATTTTATTTTATTTTGCTGTATGCCATGACCCCTTTTAGATATTTTATTACACATCACTGCTTTAATTTGTGTTATAAACATTTAAAGCATGCAAATATATCTTTTTTCATGCTAGGTTAACTTTATGTTAGACAAAACTTAGTTTAAACATACTGTATCTAATAGGTTTCACAGCAGAAAACACGGAATTTGTTCTTTTTCATGCTTTAAAAAGCTGTAAAAAGCTCAAGCTGTTAGCGCTTGAGTTTTTTTTTTTTTTTACATTGAATTAATTTGACATATTCAGAGGTGTTAAAGCAGGATTTCACAGGTCTCACTATTCTTTTTGTCTTTAACTCTGAGCTTATTTCTCTCTCTCTCTCTCTCTCTCTTTTTGACTTTTTCTGTGTGTACATGTAAAAAAAAAAAATCAAATTCTGAATCCTCTTTGTTCTGTTTTGTACTGCTTTCTCCATTGTTGTGTAATTTAGATTTACACAGAAAATAATTTGAACTCATTCTACAACTGTGCTCCATGTAAACAGAACCATCTTTGTACACATCATTTATGTCAATAGACCTGGTAGTTTTTGCATTACGTGGTCTCAACATCAAAGCTGAAAGACTGATCTTTGTACATCTTTTATTACACTATAGATACGTGTTAACATGTATAACGTTAAGTGAGAGATTTTTGCTTCAGAAAAATAACTGAGAGACGATTCTGTGGACGATTTATACAGAAAGCATTCTTTTAATTACACTGGGATTTCTATGGTGCTTAATTGATGGTGAAGTCTTTTGTTTTAATGCATGCACATGCAGCACACACCAGCTACAATTTATAATTTTGTCATCATGTAATTATGCATAGCAGCACAAGGAAAGGCTGATTTGGGTCAGTGTCCTGGGCAAATCCTCAACCTGTCTGATCTGAACGGTGTCTGGTTGTCATGGGAACACAGGGAGCTGTGATCACAGTTTCTTGCTGAAAAGTCCATAGAGAGAGAGAGAGAAAGAGATTTTCAAATGTCCTGTTCACATGAAGAGCATGTTTAACCTTTAATGTTTCACTTGCCTGAGATTCCTTAGAATCCACACACAAAGAATTATTGACATAAATTACTTTGCCGTGGAATTCCTCTCATATCTTGGCCCAAATAACATGTTTCCACATAAATAATGCTGTCCATGTATAAATTATGAAGGAATGAAAAGTTTGCTTTAAAACCTCTCTGAGATCTACAAAATTCCTTTGTAGGAAGCATTAGCTCACTTCAAAATTGAAGTTTGTCATCATTCCAAACATGGATTTAGAACAAAAATTGAGATTCACGTGTCTCGTCTGAATGAGATTCAAGTTTCATGAGGGTGAATAAATAATGACGTGAAGTGGTGGGTGAGTAGATGGTGACAAAAGTTAGAAATCAGAGCAGTGAGTCACAAAAATGCAACAAACGCCTATTTGGGTAAATATTTTTGGAGTAATTTGATTTGGAGGCTAATAATCATGAGCTCAGCGGCCGCGCCTCTGCCCCCAACCCACATGCCACACGGGAATCATGGGAAAAGAATGTCGAGGGCTTTCTGTTCCCAACGCTGATCATATCAAGGCACAGGAAATGGCATTCTGGGTAAAAGCCAATGCCAGGGGGACCGGCCAGAACAGTGTGTTTGTGTGTGTGGTACTGTGAGTCAGTGGCACCAGACAGTGATGTTGTTTTGGGACAGATACCGCCGAACAAGAGGTGATTTGACGAGGTGACGTCTCAGGAGAGATTAATGAATACGGCAGTGACACAAAATGCCCTGGACCCGTCTGTGAGTGTATGTGTGTGTGTGTGTTTGGCTGGCCTTGAGTCGTTTTCCACACCCGAACGTCTTACCTTCACATTTATGTTCTTGGCAAACGCTTTCTCAGAAAAATGATCCTAAAATGTTGCATATACAGATTTAAGAACCATATGTGTGCGTAGGGCTGGGACTTTCAACACAACTTTCCATTAAGCTGTTTTAATTTTCACCTCATCACACACTTGCTAAATTTACAGAAAGCACAGATGGCAGGAGCAGAGCACAGCTGTATTCCTTTGTTTCTGATCTTTTCAATCAAACTTTATTTGCTGCTCAATTTGTGCCACTAGATTCATATTCTGCTTTCAATTTCTCATACACACCTGCCCCCGCTCCTCACCCACCGCTCTTTGATTTTTATGGATGTGCTTTAAACGTACAATAACAATTGCAGTTGTGTATCCATTGTTTAAAACACGGCACAGGGCATTTATAAGCTAATTATACCGTTTTCAGTCCAAGCAGGGTTATACTTGGAGAAAACTCTGTTAGCCGTTAGCATTGGCAGTTGCTTGTCTGGCTCGGGACCCTTCTAAAGCACACACTTTGAAATCTGCCAACTTTGATCGTAGGACCACACTTTTGAGCCAGTTACCTGGGGCTAGTTGCATCATCTGTGCATAATCTAAGCCTAGTTGTGGCATAAATGGGCACAAAGTTACTCTATATCAATGCACAGTTCCGTTCACGACCTATTTGCAATGGCTGCCAATAAAGGTATGTGATTTTTTTTGATGTAGATGATGCTAACCAGCCAAACCATGAGTGAAATCAGGGTATCGATCCATGTCAAAGGTCACATGTTAAAACCAGATGCACAATCAGCTCCGGAGCGTCTTACGATGATGCACACTGGTGTAATCCTCGCCTGACATTTTCTGCTTCTTATAGAGTCTGATTTATATCTTACAGCCTTGGCATTCTGTCCAAAACTAAAATCAATAGAAACCCTGAAGAGGCCACAGACAGAAAGAAAGAGAGAGATCAGAAAGAAGAAAACGTATTCACGTTAAACAGGCCCTCAAGATCGGCAGTAAAATCTTCAGATGCCGATAAAAGACAATTGTCAGAAACATATCAAATTCAAGGGCAAAGTGAGAGAAAGACTTTGAATCTTGAGCAGATTGATGGATATATGAGCTCTGTTGTGTCACACCAGGCCTCAGAGGTTGCGTGTAATATTTGGTTGGAAGCACAACACACAACTGTAAATATTAACATATGCACACACACTCACACACACATGCATGCACTGCTTTGATATTGTACTGTAGCGTCCTAGTTTAACATTGAAAATAGTTCTATATTCTTATTTATATTTTTGCTGTTTTCTCACCCTCTTGTAGAAAAATAGTGCATTTCTAGGGTGCTGCGGTGATATTTGTTTGAAGTAAGCCCTGCTGAAAACAAAACAAAAACAAACTATAAAAACCATCACAGCCATTCTAATGGTTTCCACTAAAAATACCATTACAAACATTACAAACCATCAACTTTTAACCATTAAAACTATTAAAAAAGGGTTTCCTGTAGTGTGTTTAGGAACATATTTCATTAGCATGTTGTGGTTTTAAGCCACCAATAGAAGGTGACCAATTATCAGTAGAGACCAATAGGCACCATTACAGTTTCCAGTGAAACCAGTACAATACCCATTATAAAACCATTACAAATTCTGTGATGGTTTCTATTGATATTTTTCAGCAGGATACCTGAGAATAAAATAGTTCCTGTGGCAATACAATACCATGGCACTGATTACCATAATCAACAAAGATTCACATATAATGTACTCACCCCCTTGTCATCCAAGATGTTTATGTCTTTCTTTCTTCAGTCATAAAGAAATTATGTTTTTTGAGAAAAACATTTCACCATTTTTCTTCATATAATGGACTGATATGGTGCCCCGATTTTTTTGAACTTCCAAAATGCAGTTTAAATGCAGCTTCAAACGATCCCAAATGCGGTTGTAAACGATCCCAGCCAAGGAAGAAGGGTCTTATCTAGCGAAACAATTGGTTATTTTCATTTAAAAAATACAATTTAAATACTTTTTAGTTTCAAATGCTCATCTTGCCTTGGTCTCCTTGAACTCGGTGGATTGTGGACAGTTAGGGTATGTTGAAAAACTCTGTACATCGTATTTTCTCCCTCAACTTCACATTAAAAAGTATATACACTGACCAAAATTATAAACGCAACACTTTTGTTTTTGCTCCCATTTTTTATGAGCTGAACTCAAAGATGTAAGACTTTTTCTATGTACACAAAAGGCCTATTTCTCTCAAATATTGTTCACAAATCTGTCTAAATCTGTGTTAGTGAGCACTTCTCCTTTGCCGAGATAATCCATCCACCTTACAGGTGTGGCATATCAAGATGGTGATTAGACAGCATGATTATTGCACAGGTGTGCCTTAGGCTGGCCACAATAAAAGGCCAGTTTAAAATGTGCAGTTTTACTGTACTGGGGGGTCCGAAAACCAGTCAGTATCTGGTGTGACCACCATTTGCCTCATGCAGTGCAACACATCTCCTACGCATAGAGTTGATCAGGTTGTTGATTGTGGCCTGTGGAATGTTAGTCCACTCCTCTTCAATGGCAGTGCAAAGTTGCTGGATATTGGCAGGAACTGGAACACGCTGTTGTATACTCCAATCCAGACCATCCCAAACATGCTCAATGAGTGACATGTCTGGAGAGTATGCTGGCCATGCAAGAACTGGGATGTTTTCAGCTTCCAGAAATTGTGTACAGATCCTTGCAACATGGGGCCGTGCATTATCATGCTGCAACATGAGGTGATGGTCGTGGATGAATGGCACAACAATGGGCCTCAGGATCTCATCACGGTATCTCTGTGCGTTCAAAATACCATCCATAAAATGCACCTGTGTTCGTTGTCCATAACATACCTGCCCATACCATAACCCCACCGCCACCATGCGCCACTCGATCCACAACGGGGATCGTTTACAACCGCATTTGGGATCGTTTGAAGCCGCATTTAAACTGCATTTTGGAAGTTCAAAATCGGGGCACCATATTGGTTCATTATATGGAGAAAAATGCTGAAATTTTTTCCTCAAAAAACATAATTTCTTTAAAACTGAAGAAAGAAAGACATGAACATCTTGGATAACAAGGGGGTGAGGTCATTATATGTGAATCTTTGTTTTGGAAGTGGACTTCTCCTTTAACTACTATTTCAGTAGTGTGACAGTAATGCTGCGTTCAATTTACCTCGGAAGTTGGATGTCAGATCTGGGAATGATGTCACAACCAAATGGATTGTGTTCCAGTAGAGAAGTAAAAGATGTAGTGGAGTTCACTCATGTTAGCATTAGCAGTGTTAGCAAAAACAGCATTACATTGCATTTTGTAACTGCAGACACTCATATACACCATAGCAACATGTTCACAGATAGAGGTTAGGCAGTAATGAGTGTATGACTCAGACACAGGAATATAACAGAAGCTCTATAAATATTATAGTATTTATAGCTTTGTCTAAATTTCCACGTAGGAAGCGGCCATCTTGATTCTCTTGGGGATGAGTGAGGCGGACTGAATTACACAGAAAGAACTCTGACTTGCGTGAGTGTTCCATTTGAAAAACCTGAGATGGAGCTTTGAATTTTCCAGCCTGATGACAAATGGAACGCACGATAACTCAGCTGCTTTACAAACAGTGTAGCATTAGCATGTGGTTAGCATTTACAGCTAAACTGAAAAAAAAAGTGTAGGATTTACTTTGAAACGATTTTCACTCAGAAATTGTTAATAAATTCCACAAATAACTAGTAAGAAACAGCAAGTAATACATTCACTTAAACATAATTTTTAAATAGAGAGACTGGAATTGTATTTAATAATAGTATCCTTTAAAACATAGTCCGATAATTGGTGTTCCATTTACAACTTGTGCAGTGCTGTCATTTCATTCAAAAACCATGATTGTTTTTGTGCCTGATAACAGTGGTTCTGGTTATACAATGAATTATATGAGCACCTAGAGATCCAGTTGAAGTCAAAAGCTTACATACACCATGCAGAATCTGCAAAATGTTAATTATTTTACCAAAATAAGAGGGATCATACAAAATGCATGTTATTTTTTATTGGTACCGACCTGAATAAGATATTTCACATAAAAGATATTTACATACAGTCCACAAGAGAAAATAATAGTTGAATTTATAAAAATGAATGACTGTTCAAAAGTATACATACACTTGATTCTTAATACTGTATTGTTACCTGGATGATCAACAGTTGTTGATCAACAATCTTCTGTAGCTTCCGAAGGGCAGTACTAAATGAAAAAAAAAATGATAGGCAAAATTAGAAAAATGTACATGCTCATTCCGTTCAAAAGTTTACACCCCTGGCTCTCAATGGATCGTGTTTCCTTCTGAAGAATCAGTGAGCCGTTGAACCGCATATGAGTCCCCTAGTTGTCCTCAGTGTGAAAAGTTGGATCTCAAAATCATACAGTCATTGTTGGAAAGGGTTCAAATACACAAAAATGCTGAAAAACCAAAGAAAGAAGAACAGCAGGCAGTTTAACTATTCAGGACAAACATGAACAACTATCACTTAACAAAAAAAAACAAAACACAGCTATGGATCATTCAGGTAACAACACAGTATTAAGAATCAAGTGTATGTAAACTTTTGAACAGGGTCATTTTTATAAATGCAACTATTTTTTCTCATGTGGACTATATGTAAAGTCTTTTATGTGAAAGATCTTATTCAGGTCACTACTAAATACAGAATAACATGCATTTAGTACGATCCCTCTTATTTTGGTAAAATAATTAACATTTTGCAGATTTTGCAGACTTTTGACTTTAGCTGTATTTAAAAACATATAGCTTCAATATATATATTTTTTTGTTTTCTTACTATGTTTTGTTAGTATTTTGTAGTGTCTAAGACTTTAAACATCTGAAAATGATGAATGCACAGATTCAGTTTCAGTATTTTGAATAATTTAAAAGAAACAATTATTGTGATGCATGTATTTTCAGGAATGATACATGTAAGTATACATTATTACATTGCATACAACCAAGAATTATTGACATAAATTACTTTGTGTGGAATTTTTCTTATATCTTGGTCCAAATGACAAATTCTATTATAAATAACACTGTCCATGTATACGTTTATGAATGGATAAAAAGTAGGTTATATCAAAATTGGTGAACAACTTACTTGCTTTTAAAAGTCACTGAGATCTTATATAAAACTCCTTTGCAGGAAATGTTAGTTCACAAAAAAATGAAGTTTGTCTTTTCATTCTAGACATGTATTTCTTTCCTTGGAACAAAAATTATGACCTCTCAGACTTTTGGACCCTCCAGCGTATTCAAAATTCCATGTTTTTTTCCATGGCAACTGTCCAAGAAACTGAAACTGTAATTTTCCATGGTAAAATTTCCTTTTGTTTGTGAAACATGCAAACAAACGAGCTGTAGAGTAGTTTTCCATCTCTTGGGGCAGGTGCAGTAAAGTAAAACGGTTAGAGTAACCTCCGTCCCAGCTAATCACTAATCTGGCAGTCACTTCCTGTGACATTAGTGAGCATGAACTTCAGGCCTCCACAGCCCTAGCTCTATCTTTGTTTTTTGACATAACACACAGTTACACGCAAAACCGCTTGTGTTGGACGGCCGAGATGTGCTTCTTTACTGAGCGATGCTTTGTATGCTCACTAGTTATACTACACAAATATACTCATGTTTCAACACATCTGTACATACAGCACACACAGATAAATATGTCCAACATAAAGACATAGACATGGACTGAAAATAAACAAAAGAGGATGAGGAGGAGTGAGTATATAGCGAGTATATAGAGAGACAGATGAGCTGATGGGGCTGATCTCCGAGCGCTGTGTGAGCTGTTTATTATTGCAGGCTTCTAAAACAATCCCGTCCTGCCAGGAATGCACCCCGCCGGAATTTAGGCAGCGTCTGGATCGCTGGACAGCACTCATACATACAAACATGCACTCAGAAAAAAGACACGATTGAATATGAGGAGAGGCAATTTCTTGTCTGTATGTGCCT
Organism: Cirrhinus mrigala; assembly: GCA_036247105.1. Classification (NCBI taxonomy): domain Eukaryota; kingdom Metazoa; phylum Chordata; class Actinopteri; order Cypriniformes; family Cyprinidae; genus Cirrhinus; species Cirrhinus mrigala. The sequence continues at coordinate 18,080,230 of CM070015.1, forward strand.
GTGCTGTTAACACCAAAATATTGTGCCCAAACATGACTGTGTCCTCAATGTGAATACAATTTTTCATTGTCCAGCATGTCAAAACTCCATCAGCCGGGTCCACATCTTGGCAACAAATAATTTTTGCTTTAGTTTTGAACTAGTATTTTCAGTCCTGTCACATTCCTCTGGGTCTATATTAGTGTGCCTGTATAAAAGTTTCGGCTTTATAAAACCTCCAAGACTTTAACCAGAATGGGACCTTAAATTGCAGCGTTGCACTTGCCAAAAGTATGCTGCACAGATCTAAGGCTGTAAAACTCTAGCGGGCCAGTGCGGTTTGAACATTCATTTTGTTTGCATTTAATATCAGGTACAGAATTGAAGCTCAAGGGAAAAGTTTGTCTCTGGTTGAGCAATTTTTTTTTTTTTTTTTTTTTTTTTTTTAAAGGAGAATAATGATTTAGGTAAACAGAATACTACAAAAATGTATTATGTATAGTACACAATACAAACAAAAAATGTACTATAGTTCAGAAGTTCTTTTTGTTTGTTTTTTTGAAGGTTGTGACGAAGAATGTTATTTAAAAGCAGATATTCTTTACAATATTTTCAGAATTCTTTTTTTTTTCCTTCTCATAGTTTATTTATTTATTTATCTATTTATTTTTTAATCCAACACAGTCCACTTCATTGTGGATCCAGGGTGACATTTTTTACGGTTCTATATGTTTTAGACTAATGTTTATTATTTAGACTGATGTTGATTTATGCAAAATGCATGTACAGATACATTTTTAAAAATTTAAGTTGTACGCATTAGGATGAGTTGATGTATGTATATATATGATAAATGTGTACAATGATCACAAAATTTGTATACGCTTTAAGCATTTTTATATTTTTAATTTATTTAACTTTATTTAACTATGATTTATAAGTTGTTTTTCTTCTGTGGTCTGAAATGGGGAAATTTTTTGCTAAATGTGTTTTCGTGCTGGTCCCTTGACTGATTTAGGACTGCCATGAATAAGTAAATATGACACTAAAACTTCCAGTAGGTGGAAGGAAGTCCTTCAGTCAAACGTTCATTCAAAATGGCTTATTCAATTAGAAATGAAGTGACCATCTTCATGAATAGATCATTGAATCATTTATTCATTCAATTCATTCAAAAACAGATCGATTCAGGAACAAAACACTGCTGTTTCTCTGGACTGCTATATAAAATTAATAACACATTTGCAATTACACAGACATGCTAAAATGTAGGAAAGCATTTCTGATTGTGTGACAAAAATAAAAACACAATATTTTTTTATTTTTTTACTTGAATTATAGGGATATTCTAACTGCATTCTAATAGTATACATCATGCAGTGAAGCTTTATTATTTATTTATTTATTACTATTATTATTTTTATTTATTTTATTGGAAGTCAGTGACCACTTGATAATGTCATCTCTCAGTATTGTCTCTCCGTCCCTCACAGTCACACATACAGTACAATAACTTTATGTCAGGGTCTTTAAACTCTAAGGAAGTTTATCGGAGTGCCTATTTACACTAAGTGCAAATACCCTGCCTTGTTGGCAGAGGCTATTTACCTTAACTCCGCCCACCAACGTGTTTGGACTAGACAAGATAGCAAAAGTTCGGTTGTCAAAGGACAGCTTCAGTGGCATAGATGGTAAGGTGCGTTATGCATGCTTTTTGAGATGATCGACCCAAGTTCGATTCTGTTTTTGGCTGAACTCGTTCTTCTCCCTTTTCACATCTCATATCGCATTGTAAAGGCATTTATTTTCAATAAAATTTAAGGAAATAATTGAAAAGTTGAAAAGTATCGGGTAGGGTTAGGATAGGAAGGGCTTTATTGTCTCAATAAGGCAGTATCTATTTACTCATTTTAATACAAATGATAATTTACAGATTTTACAATCACTACATTATTGTAGACTGTTTTATAAAGTAGCACAATACTGAGGTGCAGATATTTGCCACTATTTGCAATAAATAGCATAAATAGAAGAAAATACTGCTGTTTTTAAATAAAAGTGTAAATATAATCCATTGGTATTTAGTGTAAATAGCATCTATCACTAAGAAATTATGCATCTATTGCTATTTTCACTTAGTTTAAATCTGTCAGTTTACACTTAGCCAGAGTCAAACATTATACCTGTTGTCATCTTTTTAAGAACATTAGAAGTCGCGCTTTAACCATTTTGTGCGCAGCTCATTAATAATGAGTTCTGATTTGAATATTTAATTTGCATGATAAGTTTCACACAACATTTTATATATATATATATATATATATATATATATATATTAAAGGGATGCCCATTTTCCACAAATTGATATGATTCTTTAGGGTCTTAATGAAAAGTCTATAATATACTTTGGCTAAAAATTCTCAATCGTTGTGTAAAACAACACCCTTGTCAAAATGAGCTCTGCAAAAATCAACCCATTCTGAGGGATTGTTCCTTTAAATGCAAATGAGCTCTGCTTGCCCCGCCCCCTCTACTCTCTGTGGAGTGACGAGCCTGTTTACTTTAGTTGCATTTAGCGCGTTCAGCTGCGAAAATGGAGGTTACTGGACTGTTACAACTGATTTAAGGCGGGTCTGAGGTAAGACACTCATGTCAGTCAACTATCATGGGAGCGGCCTCTGACGGTGTGATGTCACACCGCCAGGCATCTGAGAATGACTCGTTTTGAAAAGGGGATATTATTTGTACAGATTTATTAAAAACCACTGCATGGCTTTTTATCATTGTAGGGTAGATTTGTACCTACACTGCCAACACACATTAATATTCAAACAACATGTAAAAGTGAACTTTGCATCCAATGACCCCTTTAAGGGATGCATTTTAAATTGTTACCTCCAAAACATACTTTTTCCATTGACTTCTGGGCTGAATTCCTGCATTTGCCAAAGAGTACTTTTACTGTATTGTACTGTAAACTCCATAGTTTGCTTTTTAGATTTATTCATTCTTTTCCATCTATTCTTTGGGTTGTGGAAGAGCTTTGCGCAGTGAAATGTGTTATTGGCAGTCAGTATTAATGGATGTGGATTAAAGGGCTCTAATTCTCATAACCCTGCTCCTAATGGATTGGAGCGCTGGGTTCGGCCATTAAACTCTCTGACGAGACTTTTACTGCCGCTCTCAAACTCTCAACCCCTGAGTTCCCTCATCGGCAAGGTTATACCTGTATTATCCCTGCCAACATTCAGTGGTTAGGACGTTCTGCAAAACACACACTTGATGTTCCAAGGGCTCCAAATTGACTTAAAGGTGCACCAAGTCATTTTTTGTTTGGTTTGCTGGCTGATACAATTAACACTGTTCTTGAACTAAAGTGACCCTGTCATTTATACAGCACTGGTTACTGATACTGAAATGCTGTAATAGCAGGTGTATTTGCCATATCTTAAATCCAGATTTCATTGCATATATAATGCTTTTATATCTTCTACTGTTTTGTTGGAAGCCATGTGTTGTAATATTAAATCTCTGGCACCTCTAAATCTTACGAACAAACGATAAACCTGGCTACATCTTTTCAAGTCACTAGTACATAATAATATGTTCTTTTATTATTGTTCTGGGTAAATCTTTTTTTGAGTATGGGTAAGAGTCTCATATACTTTCTCATCACTATCTTTCTTCGAAAGCCTTTTGCTGTCATGTAGCTCCAAATGAATTTGATTTTGTAGCAAAGCCTATGCAAGAAAGAGAGCAGAATATGAGTTTTATTTTTCTTTGCGTTATTCGTTCTCTGGTCTGTAAAGTATCATTTTTAGGAAGATAAATGATTTATGTGTGTGTAGTGTATTTTGAAGAACAACGATGTTAACCCTATGTATAACTGAACCCTTGACTTTTTGCCTCATTCTATATACATACCTACATATATACACACACACACAAATGCACACACTAGAGCTACAATAATTTTGGGAAATGGGTGTTTTATGGTTTGGTTGTTTTGATGCCTTTAAGGGAACTGAAGCCTGTTTCCTTTGTATCCTTCTTTTGAAGAGGCTGGTTTTTGGCTGGGCGCTGGGACCAGGTCAAAGGTACATGCAGCAGTCATGCAAAAACTGAACACAAGGAGAAAAAAACAACACATAACATCAAACCAATTCAGAAAGGTCCAGCAGCACAACAGCAGCCCTGAGCATTTTTATCCTGTGAGCTCAACCTGGGCCTGCTGTCAGCCAGAAAGCAAGATGGTGAATTCTAAAGAAAACAAGAGAGCTTTCCTTTCCTTTTAGCTGGAGCGATGATTTTGACAAACAGATCTTTGAATAGGCGTCTGAAGCCCTGGGTCAAATATGTTCATTGTGTGTAAAGTCTAGTGGTGCCTCTGAAGACTTTAGTGGGTAATTCCTCCACTCAGAGGTGTCAGAGTATTCTCCTTTTTTTTTTCCTACTCTGTTTTCAGTTCAGTTTGGGCCACAGACATGCTGAATTTTGACCAGTCATTACTCCAGTGTCACATGCTTCTTCAGAAATCATTTTAATATTCTCTTCTGGTGCTCAAGAAACATTTTTGAAATATTACTATTTTCTATTCTGTTTTCAATTCACTTGAGCCTCTGAACAGCTCTATTTTTAGTATGGTAACCATTCTACACTATAGTATATACACTCTTGAAATTAAAGATGCTTCATGCCATAGGTTCCATAAAGAACCTTTAACATCTGAAGAACCTTTCTGTTTCACAAAAGGTTTTTTGTGGCGAAAGAAGGTTCTTCAGATTATAAAAGAGTAGGAAAGAGGTGGTTCTTTAAAAAACCTTTGACTGAATGGTTCTTTATGCAACCAAAAATGGCTCTTCTATGGCATCGCTGTGAAGAACCTTTTAAAGCACCTTTATTTTACAGTGCTTTTTTGTCACTTTGAATACAATGCAGTGAATAAATCATTGGGTGTGTGTTTTTCAGAGTAAATTACAGTGAGCGAGAGCAGCAGTACAACAAACAAATCATTCTGAACCTCCTCTCTTTGACCTTTCAAGATCAAATCTGAAAAATATGTCTCGTTATTTACATTTTCATCCATGCAGCGATCTGTGAGTCAACATCATCTCTGGCTGCTTTGTAATCAGACTCTCCATCTCCATTTTTGACGGGTTTTGTGTGTATAATTCATACACTTCACACAGCTGATTTTTTCCCCCTGTATTTCACATCACTCCTTCACTTCCTTTTTTGTCATTTCTCCAGGGTTTTTTGCGTATTCAAATGCGAGCCATTCCAGTTCTCGTCTAATTTCAATTTTGACGGACGGGTTCATTTCTGCACATCAATCATGTGAGCGGCTGCCTCCATCTGACCAAACACGTCACCTTTAAATGAACAGCCTGATATCATCTTCTCTCTCCCTCTCTTTCGTTCTGTCCGTCTGTCAAAGACTTTGGCTGCATGGTTTCAGTCTGGACTGGAGGAGGGAATTGATCAGGAGTGGGGGAACTGTCAGGGTGTTACCCCGGGGAAGAGCTCTGACGGTGAGTTAGCACTTTCCCCAGGGCTGGCCGTCTGGATGGTGCAACATATCAAGGACAACAAAGGAAAAACAAAAACCTCAAAGAAGAGAAAGAGAAACAGAAGCAAAAAACAAGTATAGTTACATGATTGGTTAAAGGGAAAGTTCACCCAGAAATTTAAATTAATGTAGTCCGCTGAGATATAATTAATCTATTAAACAATCAATTATGCAATTTGATCACAGATATAAATAATAGATTACTCCAGTCTTCAGTGTCACCTGAGCCTTCAGAAATCGTTATGTTTGTTTTCTTTGCACACAGAAAGTATTCCCATAGCTTCATAACGTTAAGGTTGAACCACTGATTTCGCATGGACTATTTTAACAGTGTCCTTACTACCTTTCTGGGCCTTGAACGTGGTAGCTGTGTTGCTGTCTATGCAGGGTCAGAAAGCTCTTAGATTTTATCTAAAATTTGTGTTAACACTCCCAACTCGTCACATATTGACGCTTGGTCTTTTTGATGCTCAAGGTACCCCTTTAGCATCACTTTTCAACGTGCAGGGTCCTCCGTTGTTTTCAGTTGTTTGTCTTATTATGTATATGTAATAATGATTTGCATGCATTTGTAAAAAAATAGAAATCATTTTATATAAATTTATACTTTAATTGGAGCACCTAACCCCACCACTACCCTAAACCTACCCACTTCTAAACAATATAAAACATGCAACAGGCAAATATAAGTACAGTTACAGGTTTTACACGCGTCGCTATTTTGAGGCAACTGAAATAGACTGCGCCATTGACCAACACAACATATATTTTTTTGTTATTTAGAGAGTGCGTTAGTAATATGTGCCTACAGGCAGATGCACAATGCACATACACTCTCCTTATTACACACACAGGGACGCGCAGCAGCACACAAACATGCCAAATATTAAAAATAAAAGTATTACAATGTAAACGACTATTATTGTGTACATAAATATAAAACTGCTTACATGTCATAATGGATAGTCAATTGCTTTTTATGCGAGCCGTTTTTTTCGGTTTCACTTTCTCTTTCGAAAACGATCAAGTTCAGCAAGGAGGGGAGAGGATGGAAAGGGAGTGAATTCTCCCCATGAGTGCAACCAGCTCTTACAGGAAATGGGAGATTGGGTGACTCCGATTGGTTTAATGCACGTTACGCCCAAAACACACCCATGACTCATTAAGAGAATAGAGACAACCCTTTTAGACCATGCACCGGGCACGCTGACCATTTTTCCTGTCCTTAAAATAGCAAAAGTGGATTCGGACATGCCCTAAGTGCACCTGTGGCATGCGCTTTAGACCATGTGCTTAGATCGTTAAAATTTTTAATCACTGAAAAGCAGGGCTTTGTGCCCATAATGAGGGTTGCATCTTTCCCCATTCAAAACTATACGAGTGACAAGTCTTGGGTATTCTGTAGTCTTTGTGACGGAGACGGTGATCGCATCTTCTTACAAATCAATCGTTTTGCCTCGGAGGTCTTGGAATATTAGTATTTTTGAATAAATTATGACTGTCGTTATGACGTGTTATGGATATGGTTACGTGCTCATAAATGTGTAAATAGTATAATATAAATAAAACTGTTTTGACTGTTTGCATTGAAAAATCACACCCCCAACATACTGTATACAACAACGGCAATATTATTTCCCAATATATAATTTAATCATGACAATGCTTTCACATCGGCATATTGATGCGAAGGGGTCCTGACCAAGCATCAATATGTGACGAGTTGGAGTGAAAATGTGTTGCTTCAGGTTTGTGTTTGGGTATTTTCAGTTGTGTTGATTTAGATGCGTTTCTGTGTCTCTGTAAGTATGTAAGTGTTTTCTATCTCAACTCAAGTTTCAGTGACAGCACCTTATAGCCACAGTCACAAAAATGTGTCACTTAAATAGTGTAAAATCTTCTTTTGTTGCTTTCCTTCTGTTCATTTCAGCACAAATGTCAAATGTCACGAGCACAGCTAGCGGCAGGCGCTCCAACGATGTGAACTTTAAGCAAAATAACTGAGTCATTCTTTGAGGTTTTGCTGTGAAAGTCCAGTTTTTTCGCCTTGTGGTTTTCCACAATAAAAAAGACATGCGCTCCTTGGCCTGCAACAGTACGAATTTTGTTTTTCTGTGTTTATGGTGTCTGTAATCTTGCCAAGAGCCAGAAATGAGAATTTGTGATTTGAAAAGCGGCTAATTTAGTGCCAGTTTTGTGAAAAGTGAGATTTCGCAAACTGAAGCGGTCTTTATACCATTCTTCAGGCAGTTCACGGTGGATTGAGTCACTTTAAGTGTTCCTAGTAAGCGCAGGAGTATGTCCTGATGTAGAAAAGGATCCTGTCTTTATTGTTTCTGGAATTAGGCCCTTTGCTGCTCGCCGTTCATCCATTAGCATTGTTTGCGTTTGTCATAAATCTGTTTACAAGTCCGGTGGCCACTTTAGGGGAATTAGCTTGACTTTATTAGCCAGCAGGACAAGTAAGTGCAATATCGTTTTATTCAGACAGAGAGCGAGAAAGGAGAGGAAGCACAGAAAGGCTTTTAGGGAGGCGGATCAGAATTTTAGTGGGTCTTGAACGCACAAAGCGAGCCAATGGCTTTGGCAAGCGCTCTGTGTGCCGCCATCTCTATTTACATGCTCTCGTCAAAGGGCACTCTGAGAAATGAGCTCGGATGATGGAGATTTTTATTTGCATGGGCCAGCAATATTCTGCCTTTTCTTCCTTTTTCTCCCTTTCTTTCCCCTCTCCTGAGAGAACTGGCTTATTTATAAGGCAGCAGCCGCAAACAAACTCTCGAAATGAAGGTTAGGTGGAAACTTGAGGTCGCTGCTGACTGACGGGTAATTTTTGGAAGGATGGAGGTGGCTGAGGTTTATGGGTGGGGTTGTTTGTGGCTTTGAGGAAGGTGCATCCATTTCCACTCCTGCTCTCATATCGCTTTTCTTCCCTCGTTTCTGGAGTCTGATAAAGATTGATTGATGACATGAGAGAGGTGTGGGAGCCTGTGTGTGTGCTGAACGGGCATATTAACATGAAGACACTCTCAAGAGCACGTCATTGTGTCATTTCCTGTGTGAGCACATCTTTCTTTCCCTCTCTGTCTTCGGTTTTCTCCATGGTAACTCAGTTGAGATCTCCCATTAATGGTGTCCCAGATTAAAGCAGGTAAATTCATTATCACACACAAAGGACTTTTCCTGCACCTCGTCTATTATAAGCGATTGTTCTTTGGACGCTCAGGAAGCATAATTATGAAATATCCAGGGAAATGTTGATAGACTTCTCCTCAAGATATTATCTGTGATGTCCAGTCGCCGAAGCTTCCACTAATTAATGGAGAAAGGCTTTTGTTGAAACTGATGTTAAGGAGCGTGAAGGCAGCAGACTAGCACAGTCTAGCATATTTTATGCCAATGCGGTTTAGACACCTGAAGTGGCTGTTTAAAATCCCAAATGTGCATTTGATTGCAAAGTTTGTTAAAGATATATACCCGGTTATTCTTCACAGTCATTTGATGAATTACTTTTGCCATCGTCACTAGAAATCGTACAGTTTTTTGAAAGAAACTCTTTTATTGAAAGGTACAATACATACAGTACGATGTAAATCATTTAAATCATACAGTACATTTTCGATAGGACACTATAGCATAACATTAACTGCGTTATAAGAAGTGCAAAAACATAAAGCACATAAAAATGTAATGCATATAAAGAAGGCGTGTTTATATTGAAAACAACTACAGTGGTTTCATCTAAACACATTTAAGTGCTATTTCGTGCGTTTTGCACGTTTTGGACCAGACTGATTGATAGTATTTCCAAACCAAATACTTTATTCAGAAAGGCACAAATAATGACTTTAAAATGTGACCCTGGACCACAAAACCGTCATCTGAAAGCTGAATAAATAAGCCCACTGATGTATAGTTTGTTAGGATAGGACAATGTTTGGCTGAGATACAATTATTTGAAAATCTGTGAGGTTGCAAAAAATTCAAAACATTGAGAAAATTGCCTTTAAATTTGTCCAAATGAAGTGCTGAGCAATGCATATTACTAATCAAAAATTAAGTTTTGATGTATTTATGGTAGGAAATTTACAAAATATATTCATGGAGCATGATCTTAATTTCCTAATGCTTTTTGGCATAAAAGAAAAATTGATAATTTTGACCCTAACAATGTATTTTTGGCTATTGCTACAAATATACCTGTGCTGCTTAAGGTTTTGTGGTCCAGGGGCACAAATTATTAAAAAATACATTATAAAAAGTTCCCATATACACTACCTTTCAAAAATGTGGTGTCAAAAGGATTTTTATGCTTGCATTTATTTATTTATTTATTTATTTATTATTCATTAAATGCATTAAATTGGTCAAAAGTGACAGTAAAGTCATTTATAAGTTTACAAAATTGAAACATTACAAAAACTAGATGCAAAATTATTAAACAGCACAACTGTTCTCAACATTGATAATAATAACAAATGAAGAGTTCAGATGCAAAACCAGCTAAAAGCCATCTCAGTCAAAAATGAGATAATGATACTGAGTGAATGCTCTCAACACATATTATACGTCCATCAAATACTTTTTCTTCAAACTCGCTAAAATACCAACCTCAGCCCAATCAGAAGTACTCGTACTTACATAGAAACCTATACAGCTGAGCCTGATAAAAATGCATTTTTTAAAGAAAGACGTCAGATGGATTTAGCTGGTTTTGCATCCGAACTCTTCAAATGTTTCTTGAGTGCCAAGTCAGCATATTACAATGATTTCTGAAGGATTATGTTCAGCTTTGCCACCACAGGAATAAATTAATTTGAAATTATATTAAAATAGAAAACACATGTTTTAAATTGTAATAGTAATTCATAATGTTACTGTTCTTACTTTTTTTTTTTTTTCTTTGCTGAAATAATTGCATACAAGACTTCTTTCAAAGCTATTAAAAATCTTATCTTTCTTAAGGTATATTTTGCATAATGGTTGTAACAAAAAGAATAAATAATTTTATATTATTATTAATAATAATCATTTTGGTAACACTTTACAATAAGGTTCATTAGTTAACATGAACTAATAATGAACAATACCTTATTAGGATTTAATAGCATTTATTAATCTTAGTTAATGTTAATTTCAGCATTTACTAATGTATTATTAAAATCAATGTTGTATTTGTTAACATTAGTTATTGCCAACTAACGTGAACAAACAATGAATGACTGTATTTGTATTAACATTAACAAAGATTAATAAATAGTGTAATAAATGTAGTGTTCGATGTTCGTTCATTTTAGTTAATACATTAACTAATGATTACAAATGACACCTTATTGTAAAGTGTTACCATATTTTATATTCACTCAAATCCAGTTGGCCAACATCTTGTTTTATTCTAATATAGAAATGGGTGCTTTCTGCAGCAAGAACAAATACAGATAATGGTTTCCTTCTTTTTTTTGCTGATTTACCATGTGCTCTAGTTGGGGGTCTGCAGAAGGACATTGTAGCATTGGTTATTCACTAAATAATACATTCTTGCTTGTGTGTTCTGCGTTGAGGATTTGTGGGTTTGAGTAGCTCACGCTCATAGGCGAAGATCTACAACTCCAGACGCTTTCCCAGCATGTGGGTGAGACCAACGGCAGCAAACGCGTTTAAATGAGTGAGGTGTTTGCCTCATCGTATCCTTTTCTTCTTTTTTTTCCTCAGTCACTTGGGCTTTCTCTAGGCAGACTCTGGATTTATACAAGTTGACAATAGGCGGCTTTGCAGGGCTGGTTTTATTGATTTTCATTACCGACCTCTCCAGTGCCACATGAGATCAACTCTAATGACATCAGCCTTCATCAACATTGCACTAAAGAGCGTGTGATGTGTATGTGTGTGTTTCATTGTTTATCTCGGGCAAACTAGTAGCATATTTCTTTTCTTTTCTTTTCTTTTCTTTTCTTTTCTTTTCTTTTCTTTTCTTTTCTTTTTTCTTTTCTTTTTATACATCCCCACGTCTTTATAAGCCCAAATGACTTTCTTTTTCTATGGAACTCAAAAGGACAAGTGAGCTGAAAGTGCAAGTATTCAAGCTGCTCTTTTTTTAAACAAAGAAAGTGAATGTTAAATTCACTTTCACTAAATTCACTTGAACGTTAAAGACAAGTCCATACCATTCATTTACTATTTTCAAGGTAATCAAAATAGCTTTGCATGAGGAACAGACTGAAATTGAAATTCTTTTTCAGTGAAAATGTCATTGAAACTTATTGCATGCAGAGAAAAAAAAAATGCTTAGGAAATCTTTCATAAATATCTCATTCTGAGTTCCTTGGAGTCAAATAGGTTTGATATGACATTCATTTTGATTCAAATATTCTTTTTAAACATTCATGACATTCATGTTTTTAAACATTAAAAAGAGACAAAGAAAATCATTCAAATGTCTAAAGTGGACTATCGAAATAAAGATTAACCATAATATTTGTGTTACATGATTCTCAGTTTATGAGTTCACATAAAAGATGAACAGGACAAAAGTGCAGAAACAGATGCATGATTAATCCTAACAGTAAAAATCTCACCTGGCTCATCTGTGTGAACTCTTCTCTATCACATGACGGCTGGAATGAGCAGATGAACTTACATGGAGGAAAAGATGAAATGAGTCTCAAGAGTAGAAGGAATGGGAATCATAAATATATCTATCCATCCGATTTCAGCTTGACTCACTGCTGTATATTTTTCACCCTCTCAGAGAAGAATGGCTTTAAAATAATATTTGAAGCTGATGTGATCTGTATCACTTTACAACAAGAGTTTCCATGAAGAATGGCGCTGCTATAAGAGAAACGATAAAAGTTTATAGACGTGGATCTCTTTTTCATGAGGAACGGATACGAACGAGACCTATGGGAAATAGTAAAAAGACCTGGTGTGGCTGATCCAAGAGCTGCTGTAATAAAATAAGACATCATATTGATATAATATAGCCAGTGTGGTTTGGTGAGTCAGAGGGGAGATGGAAAGGTAGAACGTCTGGTGCTCACTGGAAGTGTGAAAGTGTGACTAAGATGAGGTTATATTGATTCCTGATTTTGACTTTTTAGAACACCTTTCCTCCTCATGAAGAGTTTTGTGCATATCAGCTGAGTAGGCAGGTTCAGAAATTAAAGAGGGCTTGTGGCAAAAATGCCACCAAAATGAACAAAACTGCCCCATAAATTCAAGACAAATTAAATTTGCAAATTAAAAAAAACATATTTTGCGATTAAAATAAAATATGAACATGAATGAAAAGTCTAATTCGCGGAATTACATTTAAATTCATTGACACAGCATCAGACTGCATTAACGGGTTGTTTAGTGTAGCCTTGAGCTTTATAACCAATCAGACGCGTTTCTGTTTAACTTAAGAATGCATTGGCCAATCAGAGGCGCTTAGATTAGTCAGCGCTGAAAACGGCGGAGCTGTTGATAAGTGCGCACGTTCGCGAATTGCCTCATCGTGCAGAAACGACGTAAGTAAAATATTCATTTCGTAGCTTCAGTGATTATAACGGGAGGTTTTGCATAACTTGTGCTAGACTTTGCTAACGTCATGGACTGACATGTTTATAGGAAGCCAGAATGTGACGTGCCAAAACGAAACAAATACGTTTTATATTATTTTCTTTATCAATATTAATAATCATTATTACAATTTAAAGAGCAGTAATCTACAATAATGATTTTTTGTCATTATATTGAAACCATGTAAGCTCCTGTTATTTTTATAACAGTATAATTTAGATATAATTTTAAACAGTCTATTGTTATTGACAACAGTTTAAATATCGATTAAAGTGATTGGGTATATTTAAGTATTTGACATTAAAGACAACATAGTATGGTTTTTATAATAATAAGGTGATTATAAAAATTGCCCTCAGAAATGTAAAAAATGCCCCTGGAAATCAATTATTCAATAAAATAAAAAAAAAAAAAAAAAAAAAAAAAAAATCTACCCTGGTTGAGTAGTTTATGAGAATGATTTTTCAAAATTTTTTAGGAGTTTGTTTGTTTGTTTTTTGTTTTTTGTTTTAGTCCTTGGATCCCCGCAGCAGGTCTGAGATTATAAGTCCAAGACCTTAAGTTTGGAGACCAGTAATCAGAGTAATGAGACCCTGACCCAGCCCAAAGCCCTTCCAGCTCTGGTGTCAGCACATTCGAAGTGGATCATCTGTGAAAGAACTGCTCAAACTCTCGCTGGGCTGTGTTTCTTTCACACTCTCTCTCTCTCTGTCTTCCTGTCCATCACTTCATGGCCAAAATGTAATCAAAGCTCAGAGCGCAAGACTAATGCTTTCTTAATGAGTGCTAAACAAACCGGCGTCCCTTCACACTGTCTATCTCTCACTGAAATCTCTCACTATTTCTCTCTCTCTCTCCTCTCTCTTTCTCTCTCGCTCTCTCTCACTCTCTCTCACAGGAGAAGTGTCATTATCTCTTTGATTAAGGAGGAAATTGTGCTTATATCAGTGTGTTGCTGATGTGATTGAGAATTCAGCTCATTCATTTAAAGGACAAAGCCTGTACCCCACCTCAGACGGACCCTAAGTGAGACATTCTCATCACTTGCCGAATCAATGCCTGGTGCTTAACAGCACAACCACATTATCTTCATGTCTGCCAGTAATCTGCCTATGGATATGAAATGCGTGTTTGTTTGTTTTGTCTTGACCATGATGAATGACAACCAACAGCTATTGTGTATGTCTACCAGCAGGTCTCTCTCCATTGGCATTGTGGCTTTGATTTGATCAGTGTTTGTTTGGCTCCTGTGTACACAAAGGCCCTTTTTTGGTTTGCGCTTATTTATGTTAGTAAACCTCTGTTTGCCCAGGTTCACCCAGCTGTTAAATGTACGTCCACTGTATGTGCACAGTGGTTTGGTGGTTTTCATGGCCGTGAAGAAGACTAAATAAAGGACAGAAAGAGACAGAGGGAGAGAGAATGACTGCATCTTTATGGAATTTAAAAAGTTCTGTGCAAAACACTACAATGCTATGATTGGTCTTCTGTCTTCTATTTATTTGCATACTGAATTGTGATTGGTCTGTTATTGATAACATTCTATCTATCCATCTATCTATCTATGTATCTATCTATCCTCTCTCCTTCATCTGTGTTTTCAAAAATAGGTCATGTAATATGCATACTTTTTAATAACCAGGTCATAAAAACTGCATATATTTGTATTCACTGTCTCCTGGAAGTTTGAACTGGAAAAGTCAAGTCTCTTGAATAGCTACAGTTTAGTCAATATGCACATTTCCTAAACGCCCATTGGGGCCGCCGTTTCATTAGATGTGCAGAAACTATTGACCGCAAGTAGACATGTCGACACAGGCGGCGTTCCTGATGGGGAATTCAGTGTTTGTCAGTCTAGTGAGGTCTAGTGATTTATAACGACGAATGCTACAAGAATAGTTCACCCAGAAATTACAATTCTGCCATCATTTATCACCCTCTTGTCATTCCAAACCTCTGTGACTTTCTTTCTTGATCCCTGTTCCCCATACACTTTCATAGTATGAAAAAAACAGCAGGTTTGGAACGACATGAGGGTGAGTAAATGATGACAGGATTTCCATTTTTGGGTGAACTATTCGTTTAACCCTAATCTCTCCTTGTTTCTTTCTTTCTGGATCATAAATAAATAGATAGAATGAGAAGCAGACGTGCTGCCTGGTGTACTCTAGATGACACCTCCTTCAGGAGAGCCCTACTGTGACGGACTATTACACGGCCAGACAGACTTTGTTTTCTTAAGCACGCCAGTGCCCTGCGTAACTTGTGATAAGTTCCCGAAGCGAGGGATTGGAGAAGATAGAATGAAAGAGAGCACTGAAACGAAAGAGACCACTCCTGAGCACTTGAAAAAAAATGTGTGTAAATGTGTATCGTTTAAGAAAGGAATTGTTTAGATTTAGATTTATTGTTCAGTTGTTGCTCTTAAAGACTTCATTTTTGAAAAAAATTTACTTATGTTACTGTCTCAGTCCTCTCTTCGCAATCACGTTGTTGTCATGACAGTTAGTGAACTCAAGCTTGTCTTGTCTTGTCTCTGTGATGCGCATGTGTAGTCTGTGTAATCCGGGTCAATACAGTTAGGGTATGTTGAAAAACTCCAATCTCATTTTCTTCTTCAACTTCAGAATCGCCCTATATCGCAAGGCATTTGATCTTATTTGCATGTTCACTTTGTAAACACTGAGTCAGTACTTCTGCAGCAACGTAGGGCAATTTTGAAGTTGGGGAAGAAAACGAGATGGGAGATTTTCGACATACCCTAACTGTACTGACCCGGATTATGCAGATTACGCATGCACAGCGCAGAGACGAGACGAGACAAGACAAGCATTTGAGGTTAAAAAGTCTATAAATTGTCAATTTGTTTTGAAAATGACAGATCGCTAGATAAGACCCTTCTTCCTCGGCTGGGATCGTTTAGAGCCATTTGAAGCTGCATTTAAACTGCATTTTGAACGTTCAAAATTGGGGGCACCCTTGAAGTCCACTGTATGGAGAACATTACTGAAATGTTTTCCTCAAGAAACATAATTTCTTATTGACTGAAGAAAGAAAGACATGAACATCTTGGATGACAAGGGTGTGAGTAAATTATCTGTAAATTTTTGTTCTGGAAGTGAACTACTCCTTTAACACACCTCATTTTCAGACCAGCATGCCCATGGGTGAACAGATGGGCGCAAGTGATGGACGTGAAAATGATAACTGTGTTGGGCTGAAACTAGCAAAAAACACTTGCGCTTGGCGTCACGTTATGCCGGGTGTATGGTAAGGCCCTAAATGCTAAGGGCCATGCAAGGGCCAAACAAAGCTGAAATTTGACTTTAGCGGGTAAGTAAATGAGAGATGGTCTCATGGAATGAAACATAGATATTTTTGCTCTGATGTAATTTGAGAGAATGAAATCAAAGACACTGATGCGCCCTAAAGTGACCGTCTGGTAATGATGGAAGTGTTTGTGTTTACATACACAGTTTACATCCTCTGATCTTTCCAGACCCTAAACTTCTCTTCAAGCCTGTAAAATGTCATGCTGGGTGTCTTCTAATAGCTTACCTCAGTGGAAAATGTACAATTAGAAGTTTACTTATCTAGACTTTTTTTTTTTTGTTTGTTTGTTTTTTTTTATTGTTTGTTTTTCATTTTAGAACTACTAATATGTAAACTATAACTTGCATTGAGTCATGGGAAGTAGTGTTTTAAAGACCCAAAAATGAAAATTATGTCACTCACCCTCATTTCATTCCAGACCTGTAAGACACAAATTAAGATATTTATGATGAAATCCGAGAACTTTCTGACCCTGCATAGACAGCAAGTAATTACCATGTTCAAGGCCCAGAAAGCTAGTAAGGACATTGTTAAACTACTCCATTTGACATTAGTGTTTTAACCACAATGTAATGAAGCTAAGAAAATACTTTTTGTGTGCAAAGAAAACAAAAATGAGATGAAAAGATAAAAATTAGATAAAACAAAAGCATGAATGAGTCTTTCAAGATATTTCAAGGTCAAAAAGAATCCCAAATTTTTGATATAAAATTTTAAGTGACCACAATTAATAATTGGTTTTCCTTTACCCACAGAGGACCCAATGACAGTTGTTTCAGTCTGTTCTCACTTAAATGCAAAATTCTAGAGACATCCAAGATCCTATATCAGCTAAATGTGCAAGCAAGGTTTCTAAACCTTTCTTGTCATTGTGTTTTAAAGGTAAATAGATTTGGATGTCATCTGCATAAAAATGAAAAGACACTCCATGCTCCCTAAAAAATTGGCGTAGTGGAAGCATATATAGCAAAAACAAGATGGGACCCAAAATAGAGCCTTGAGGAACACCACAGATGAGAGGTGCTACAGATGAAACAGAGCAACCAATGCCTACTGAAACGGTTCTGTTACCAACGTAAGATCTGTTTAGGAAACCTGTTTGAAAACAGCCATTTTCTTTTTCCATTTGGTGATACTAGTTACCAAAATTACACACTTTCACTTTAAATAGATAACTTATGATTGTCCTCCATATCTGCAATATTGAATTTAGTCAGCATGAACAAGCTTGTAGTCTTTTCAGTATAATACCTCAGAATCTCAAAATCCAATCAACAGCCATGTGGCCTCCCCTACATTTTTTCCTAGTCCAATAATCGCTGTAATACAATATAAACTCAAGGATCTTTAACTACTTCTGTTTCATTGCTTTAACAATAAAACAAATGGTGATATTGTAAAAGCCTTGCACCATCATCATTATCTTTTAAATAATAATCTCTCTCTTTCTTTATTCATTCTGTCTCTTCACCCATCTCTTTCTCCTGTTGTTTGTTCAGTCTAGAGGTTGTTATTCAGGCCAGTTTGAAGCTTCAGATTCCAGCTTCAGACCCAGCAGGCTGTTCCTCTGCTAGCCCGGGTCACTTGCTCCCTGCCTGGCCGCTGTAACTCCATCCGTCCCCTCTCCTGTTTCCTCTGGGGTGGAGGTGATGTTGGGATGGGGGACGCCTGAGGAAGGCTCATAAAGGATGACTGTTCTTCAGGCAGGGTTGCCGGTGGAGATGTGGAAGAGGTTGACAGGTTGATCGTTCTGCAGGAAGAATCAGCGCTGAGACTGACAGAAAGCAGTAAATCATCTGGAACATAAAGTGTTGGACTCAAAGATGGTATTCTGGGTGAAACTAGCTTGCGGCGGTATTGATTAAACAGGTTGTCTATATGGTTAGCTCTGAGACAAATGAACAGGACACAATTGGAGAAGCATGAAAGCGGCCTGTGAAAATCTCAGAAACCATTATTTATGTATTGTTACTGTTATGTTATCTATGTTTTGTTACGTACTTTTGAAATTTGTAGCTCTCGGATTTAATCTAAAATATCTTAATTTGTGTTCCGAAGATGAACAAAGGGCTTACGGGTTTGGAACGACATCAGGGTAAGTATTTAATGACAGAATTTTCATTTTTGGGTGAGCTATCCTTTTAACGAAACTGGAATGCTGCTCCATCATTCAAATGACATTTTCCACGGTGGTCTGTTATTGTGGAGTCATTGATTTTAGATTTACCCACCCCTAAATGTTTTGTAAAACAGAACAAACTGCGGTTGATTGTTTTCCATGAGGTCAGACAGTCTTTTCCTTTTCAAACTGGGTGGTTCTTGGCCTGAATCTGCTGTAAAGTGGAACAAACTTTGTCTCGATAGTCTGTCTACGCAAGACTATCATGAGTGATCAGATCTGATGCTGTCATAGCTGCTGTCGGCCAGAGTTCACAGCTCTGTTGCCAGATTGATGCTGTCATTTTCCTAGTCTCCGGGTCACGAGGTTTGCACCATAGCTTTACTTTGTCTCTGAAACTTTTTCGACGTCTCTTTCCTCATGTCCTCTATTTCTCTCGCCTACTGAAATGAGTCACAAACTCATTCAAAATCTCTTTTTCTTTCAGATGTTCTATTTGTAGCTCACTTTTGGTGCATAGCGGGCAACACTTTTCATTTCGACGCTGGACCACAGAGACAATGCGAAAGCATTTCCATGGAGATGCTGAAGACTCAAGGCGCTGCTGCTATTCTGTCCAGCTGTGCCGCTTCCTTCAAAGCCCGACGAGCCTGGAATTACAGAACCCTGCCGACACCACGCTTCTTCCTCCCACCTGTTCATCTCGCTCTCTGTCTCATTTCGTTTCTCACTTTTTCCCATTTTACAGCGTACTAAGAATGTTTCAAACTGCAAACAACTTTCCCTGATGAGAAAAAAAGTGGTAAAAATTGAGAAAAACCGGGTGAGAAGACAGAGAAAAGAAAATGATAAAAGGAAGATAGCTTGAATTTGGGATAGCGCTGTTTTAATTAACATACCTTTTTATCACACTCGAACCTTGAAGTGCTACTGGGTTGAAATAACGAGGGCTTAAAATACAATTACAGGCAGCTGGAAAAAGACATAATGGTCACATTGAAAAAGATTTCTATTAAAGAGCTGAACACGTCAAAAGAAAAACCTCTTAAGGAAACTTAAATATGAGGACCTCATTTCCTCAAGCTCACCATTAGCTGTGTAGTTTGGCTCGCCAAATTTATAGGCCATTATTTTATTAACGAACAAAAAAATACTATATAAAAAGATATTCATAATTCATGTTTTGTTTGTATAATTCTGTTTTTGCTGTTATTATCTAGCTCATATAGCTTTGTTTATTAGCATTTTAAAACCGTTGTCTACCCATTCATCTGATGCTCACTGATGCTCCACAAGGAGAAACGATGCATTAAGAGCCTGGGGTGAAAACTTTTTAAATTTGAAGATCAGGATCAATTTCACTTATTTTGTCTTCCTGGGAAACATGTAAGTATCTTCTGTAGCATCTGAAGGGCAGTACTATATGAAAAAAAAAGAAAAAAAGAAAGATATTAAGGCAAAATAAGAAAAATGTACACGTCGTAATTCTGTTCAAAAGTTTTCACCCCCGGCTCTTAATGCATAGTTTTTCCTCCTGGAGCATCAGTGAGCATTTGAACCTTCTGTAATAGTTGCATATGAGTTCCTCAGTTAAATAAAAAAAATAAATAAATAAATAAATAAAATAAAAATAGATATTTATATATTTAGGCAAAATAAGAAAATGTACACATCTTCATTTTGTTTAAACGTTTTTCACCCCTGCCTCTTAATGCATCATTTTTCCTTCTGGAGCATCAGTGTGCATTTGAACCTTCTGTTAGGTTGCATAAGATGCATAAGAGTCCCTCAGCTGTCCTCAGTTTAAAAAGATCTCAAAATCATACAGCATAGCTTGTATGAACCAAGTAATTTGTGGGACCTGTATGATTTTTCTGAAGAACAAGAAGCAGTTTAACTGTTCAGGACAAACAAGGGACTCATGAACAACTATCAATAAACAATATATGAAATATCTTATTTAGGTCAGTATTACATAAAAAAAAAAAATCATGCATTTTATGATTCTGCGTATTTTGGTAAAATAATTAACATTATTTTATAACATAAGAGGAAGCTGCAGCATTGGAAAAGCATCTAGTATACCACAAAAATGAACATTAATGTATTTACACTGAAATCCAAAGCATGGGAAACATATATCACATGCTTGAAAGTTTAATGTTAGTTTAATACAGCTGGATGAAAGCAAGACATGCTGATTGACAAAAGCAGAGTGTTTAGACTGCCTGGTTTAAACATTTTAAATGACAGAAATCTAAAAAGATTGAATGGCTAGATTTACCAAAATAACAGTGTTTCCATCAGCACCACTATTTCACCCCCATTACGGACATTCATGCACCATGTGACTGGTTGTGGGCGGAGCTGTGGCACCCCAGAGGTTTGTGGAGCAGCAGGCCATTATTCCTCACCCTGTTTCCTGTTCTCAAATAGGTACTGGCCCAAAGAGCATGGTATGCAGTCCTCTTTGATACTCCGTTAAGATCTGTGTAATTGATATTGACTGGAAAATATTCCAGCAATCCAAATGACTGACATTAGCTAATGGTAAAATGATTAAGTTTGGGTCTGGTTATTTATATAATATTCAGTGTTAATGAATAAGTGGGGTAATGAATTATATTTCTTGACAACCTCTAATCTTGATCTGAATTGCTCAGTCCTCCAGTTGATTTAATAGATTTGATTTCTATGACTGCTCGGGTTGGAACGGAGGTTAACAGGATTGATCCAACATTTTTTCATTATGTCGCTGACAGAGGAACTGATTGTTTTGTAAATGTGATTGATGGATGAGGAGTGAACATTTCTCCACCCACAGCTTCATGACTAACTGTTTCCAGTACTGTTTTTGACATGTTTTCTCTAAATACTTCTTTTAATTTGATGTTCATGAATGAAGGAGTTTATCGACTGATCGCCTTTGGAGACCTTGCAGTGAAGTCCTCAAACAGGTTCAGTATTTCCAGGCAAACTTGTTGCATAAAATACATGTTTACACCTAAACTTAAAAGATCACCTCTGGTTTCTTTTTGAGTGTAAATCTTTGTGTTTTATTGACAGCTTTCTCAGAATTTGATGTCAAATTAATTAGCATGGTTACTGTTATTATTTTTTTATATATTGCATGCTGGGATTTTTCTGGCTGGTTATAACTTTCCAGCATTTGATGAGTAATTGCTGCTGTGATCAAAAGAAAATACACAGACATCTATTTTAAATGACATTTTGTTTACTGCCCGGTTTCCATCTGTATTAATTATGACAGGCAGATACCATAAACTTTTACAAATAAGGTCCAATCAACAATAAGCCTAATTCACATACAAAAGAGACGTGTTCGCACTAAAATAGTCACTGGGCAATACTATTTTTGTGCATTTAACATCCAGTATATATATATATACTTACTATTTATGTTTTCTTTTTAAAGTATTTGATGCAAAAGATGTAGTAAAAGAAGGCTGATATGGGAATTTGTGTAAGTAAGAGGGGGCATGTGTAAATTTGTGCCAAATAGAGACCAAAGAATGTTCATTGGGATTAATTGTATGTCTCACACAGGGAAACAGTGCGGATGTTTGTGGAATGTTTGCATATTTTATGCAAACAAATTGCTAATCACTTTCCAATATACTTGAGTCCTCGAACTCGTTTCCTTTGACTTAAAATAATTTGGACTCTTGGGTTCAAAAACTATTTTTAAAAGAGTACAGGGATACGGTTGACAACAACATTGTTTTGTTAGTGCCACCAAAGCACTGATGTGACTGTAACTTAAACTTTATTAGTCAGTAAACTTTGATTGCTGGACAAAGAAAAACAAATTCCACCCACTCACCAAAGAAATAAACTTTTCTGTCATCAGGCAAATGTTTGTACCCGATGTGAATAGTGTAGTGAGACCTCGTCCCGCAATCGGGTGTAGTGTTGTGGCTCTCCAGGCTGTATTGGATTAAATTTTGTAATTCTGCTTTCCCTGAATGGGCAAACGGTCTGTTAAATGGTGTCTAACACATTAGCTTAACAGCACATGCGGCCTCTCTTTTGATTATTCCCTTCATCTCCCTCCCTCAGGATGCCGGTCAGACCAGACCAGAAAATGTAGGAGTGTTTCTTCAACAAACTTTGACATGGACAGAGAGCAGATATCCACCTGAATATCCTTGATGAGGAACACACATGTATGCACACACACGTGCTATTCAGCTAAAAAAGAAAAATAATCACTTCAAAGAAGCTCAGGGTATTTACATATGGTCAGGAAACATCGCTACACATGCCCTCACGCACTGAAATCCACTCTCTGTGCCTTTTTTATGCTGTATTGGAAGTAAACAGCCGGTTAATCATGCGTTAAATAAAGCTCACCATGTCCAATGACTAAAAGTGTGTAAAATCTCACTTAGTGGATCTCTTCATTATGGAGATTTGATTAGCATCGGCTGTGCGCTAACCGTGAGGCGCAGGTGTAGTGTGTTTACAGACAATAGATCTGTTCCAAAACCTAGTGAGCTTCCTTGTTGAATGCTGCCTACGTAGGCAGCTTTCTTCTAGGCAGCATCCAAAACTGGAAATGGAATGTAATTTGGAACATTCAGTATATGTAGCAACTGCATACCACAACTTATAAATACCTTTATGAAAATGAACCATGTAGTTATTGTAATAAAAGTGTAGTAAAAATGTTTTTTTTGTTTTGTTTTTTTTTTTTTTTTGGCATATTGACTGATACAGATTGTTCCAAATTACATTTGTATAACCACAGCTCTACTACAAATATCATGGTTAAACTAGTTAATTTGTGTTTCACATTATTTCATAGTAATTATGTTTTTTTTTTTTTTTTTTACTTTGTGGTAAAAACATAAGGGTAGAGTGATGCAGTGATAATATTCACTACAGGTCAAAAGTTTTTGAACAGTAAGATTTTTATTTATTTTTTTATTTATTTTTTAAGAAAATCTCTTTTCTACTGCTTACCAAGCCTGCTTTTATTTGATCCAAAATACAGCAAAAGCATTAATATTGTAAAATATGTTCACTATTTAAAATAACTGCTTTCGATTTAAATATATTTTAAAATGTAATTTATTCCTGTGAACAAACCTAAATTTCCAGTATCATTACTCCAGTCTAATATGCTGATTTGCTGTTCAAGAAACATTATTATTATTATTATTATTATTATTATTATTATCAATATTTAACAGTTCAGTACATTTCTTTCAGGATTCTTTAATAAATAGAAAGATCCAAAGATCAGCATTTATCTGAGATAAAAAAGCTTTTGTAACATTATACACTATGCCATTCAAAAACTTAAAAAAAAAAAAATACTTTATTTAGCAACTGTTTTTTTTAAAACTGATCAAAAGTGATGATAAAAACATTTATAAGGTTACAATAGATTTCTATTTCAGATAAATGCTGTTCTTCTGAACTTTCTATTCATCAAAGAAATCTAGCTGTTTTCAAGACAACAACAATAATAATAATAGTGTTTTTTGAGCAGCAAATCAGAATATTAGAATGATTTCTGATGGATCATGTGACTCCAGTAATGATGCTAAAAATGCAGCTTTGAAATCACAGGAATAAGTTACATTTTAAAATATATTCAAATAGAAAACAGTTATTTTAAATAGTAAAAATATTTCAAAATGTTACTGTTTTTGTTGTACTTTGGATCAAATAAATATAGGCTTGGTGAGCAGAAGAGACTTCTTTAAAAATTAAAACATTAAAATTAAAAATCTTACTGTTCAAAAACTTTTGACTGGTATTGTATATTTTTGTAATTAAACCTAGAAGTTAGCATCCACCTGGCTACTTCAACAAAAAATGGCTTTTGCATTGGCTTTTGGATTTTTGTATTATGTATTATGTATTATGATGTTTTGGTATATTGGAGGTATCCAGTCCACCATGAGAGGGCCTGGGTCTTGCCCGGCCACTTTAGTCAATGTGACCCCCACATAACCGATTTTAGCCAAGAGTGAGCTTCTTCGGAGCTTCTTCTAGATACAACTGCACCCCCAGTTTGTGTGCTATGGCACAGACTCTGGAGGTATCTAAGGAATAAACATAATTAAATTAGCTTCAGAAGAACCTTCATGTCGGGAGCGCGCTTCCCCTAAAATGCTGCCTCACAGGCAGCTCACAATATTTTGGAGCAGAGTAAAAGGTTTCCTCTCTCACTATATCCTGTTCTTTTCCCCATTTACTTCAACTGTGTTATTGTGTCTCAATTTGACATATGAGAAACAGAACCGAAACTGTCGTTTATAAGTCGTCTCTCACTCTATCTATTCCTCTCCCACATCCCTCTGTCCTCATCTTCCTGAGCGGGGGCAGATGGAGGGAGAGCAGCTTCATTTAATGGTCAGTTTAGCTAAAGCGTTAATGGCCGCTGAGAGAGTGACAGGGAGCTAATGAGCGCTTCATTTGGCCAATCAGATCTATTTCTGCCGTGCATAATAAGCGTCTCGCCACCGGTTGCTGTGGCAGCATCGCTAAGGTAATTGCACCTTTCAAGCAAGCTGGGATGGATTCAAACGAGAGAGGAAAAGACAGAAAGAGAGAGAAACAGAAGGAAAGGACTCAAGAAAAAACACTAAATCATATTCTCAGTGAGTCTTTATTCAAGATATGGTGTATCACAAACTTGTTCACAAATTTTAAATACATAAGAACCATATTCAGCCAAAATACCAGAGTTACAATCTTAAAAATAAAGGTGCTTCACGATGCCATAGAAGAACCTTTTTGTCTAAATGGTTCCATAAAGAACCTTTAACATCTGAAGAACCTTTCGGTTTCACAAAAGGTTCTTTGTGGGAAAAGAAGTTTCTTCAGATTATAAAAGGGTAAGAAAGAGATGGTTCTTTAAAGAACCTTTAAAGAAAGGTTTAAAGAACCTTTGAATTCAGTTTTATGTTAAAGAGAAGCATAAAGGTCCCCTGAGGCCCCCTAGTGGGCCCCGGATACATGGCTTTTTTTTTTTTTTTTTGCAGGTTTTTTATTGTCCGGCAGGTGATTATTGCAAGTTTAAAAGCAAAAGCTCACCTCTACTCAACAACTTATGTAATCTGACATATTATTTAGGTCTGCAGCCTAAATATTTCAGGATATATTATCCACCTTGTTTTTTCCGTAAGAGCGGTCCTGGCCATTTGTTAATTTTATGGGTCCGGCTTCTGGTCTCATCTGCGTTCAGCTATTTTTTGCTGTACAAAACAGCTTGTTTTGCTGCTTGGTATTGCAAATGTGTCCTATGTTATTTTAATGTATTTTCTTAATTATGAACACACTGGTTTGTAGTGCAAACAGTTTTACTGTTTACTGCACATTGTTATTCTTCTTGTTATTTCCCTATAGAGGGTTTGCATTTACGTCACGGTTTGGTCAGTGACCCGGATGAGCGGCCATGTTGGAGATACTCGGATGTAAACAACAGCATGGATTGCACGTTTCATGTACTACTGAATACCTTGTTCTGCTAATTTATGCTGTCTAAATTAAAGAAAAAATGTGTGGAAACTGCTAAATCATATAGAGAAGGACTTAGTAAGCAGGAAACGGCGTAATATTTTGACAAACTAAAGTTAACAGGTGGTAAAGATACATACAAGAAGTATTAAATAAGATATTAGCCTAATATTTCACCTACAGTACCTGGCCAGAACAAACACAAATGTTTTCAACCACAAGCACCTTTTGTTTCTCAGTTTTTTGCACTCTTCTCTTTGATTTGTTATAACTTTTAGCAGTCTATAGTACTCCAAATGTTTTTCCCGGTCCGACCCATTAGTATAGCCCAAAACATTACAATAACTTATCTTTTTCAGCAGCAATAATCAGCAAAATATGCAAGTTTTGTTCGGTTCAGTAGCATTGTTTACATTCAATGCCTCCAATATGGCTGATTGATGACGCGTTGTGAAAACACTCTATATAGTGGCTAATGAACCGTAAGTCTCGCCCACAGGCTTACTTAGAAGAATAGCCTACATTTAAATTTAGGTGTTTGTTCAAATTCCTAAGATTGATTATACTTTATAGTAGTAGCAATAGTAGTAACTGTGGTGTTTTGGTGTAAAGTATGGCTAACATGGTACATTTCTGTGAGGGATGTTCCCCTCATGTCATGTCTAAAATGCACTTCTTATGTTCCTGCTTGAAGATCTCTGAAAATCCAGCAGCAGTCATTATCCTCCAGCTTTTAGCCGGCACACACGCACTTGTGCTCCATTTTCTTTTGCTAATGCACCATCTCCAAGCATTTTCAATGCAGACACGTTATTATTTCCCTCCATTACATGCATGAGATTACAGGGGTGTATGCGCGCGTGTGTGCGCGCTCCAGGGCGCGTCATGACTTCACAGACGTCCCACAGATGTCTAATTACTGTACAATCATAGCAGCGGGGGACATTTCGTTTTCTCCTTCCTCTGTTATTGTCTGTTTCTTTCTCTCTGCTGATTAAATCTTTCTGTTCTTTCTCACCAGTACAGCTGATGTGCATTTAGGTTGTAAGAGCAAGGTGCTGTACTGCTTAGTTAAAATCTGAGGGAGAAACACTAAACACAGCAGCCCAGTGGTTTCCGTGCATTGCCCTGGTCGTCTTGATCCTGTAATTGGCCGAAACGCGTTCAAGAAAGTCACATACAAATTGGCTTATACATCAGATCCGGAGCGTGATTTGAACATTTTTAAAGCACGCACCGCTTGGGTGAAAACGAGGAACCTGCCTGTGAAGAACACATGCACACACATATGTTCTGACAGCTGCAATTATGCTTTACATGTTCCTGAAGGAGATGCGGGGATTTAGAGTAATTAAGGGAATAATGTACCTAAATATAGAATAGAGTAATTATTAATTCTCTTATGATGTTCCAAACTTGTATGACTTTCATCTGTGGTATATCCACCATATTTTTCCGTAAGAGCGGGCGCGGCCATTTGAAAATTGTATAGGTCTGGCTACCGGTCTCATCTGCCTCCAGCAATTTTTAGCTGTATAAAACAGCTTGTTTTGCTGCTTCATATTGCAAATGTTATTTTAATGTGTTTAATGCACGTTGTTATTAGGGGCCAAGCACCGAATGTGCAGTGGCACCTTTTGTATCCGTTGCCGTTCTTATTCTTTTTCCATTTCCGAAATTTGGCACACAGATAGAGGACAGACATTAACAAATTTGGTGTCTCTGTTTCAAACTCTCTAACGCCACCACTTGTTCAAAGTTTCATTCATGTTTATGCTATTAACTTTTAAACTGTAAGGTCTAGAAGGAATTATTTTTTTTTTTTTTCTGATTTGTTGGCTCAGGTCGAGTCGAATGAACACCAAAATGAAAAAAAATGTTGCGGTTTAGTTTTTTTCGTTATTTTTGATAGTTTTTGAACTTGTCCTAGAAGGTTTGTCTGATTTTCGCCAAAATTGGCTCAGGTCATTTTTGGACCATGCTGGCAAAAAGTTAATGAATTCAAGTTGATTAGTCAAACCATTCTCGAATAACACATTAACGAATTCAGCGAACAGCACACAAAAATGGATATAAGGCTATGTCTCCGCAACTGTTTGGTGTATTGAGGCTACCTGCACAGTTTTTTTGCACAGCGCCACCTAGTGTTCAGGAAATATGAAAAAATCATTAATTAACCATTAATAATAAAATTTCCAAAACTGCTAATAATTTTTGATTGCATTAGCCTATTGTAATTAAACTTCCTTTCATGAAAACATAGATACAAATTTTGCCATAGTCGGTCGAACTTCCTGTCCGCCATTTTGATTTATGTTGAAAACCTGCTTTTTCGACTTGTCCCAGACCATTCCTCCAATTTTCACCAAAATCGGGTCAGACCATCTTCAGACTGTGCTGACAAAAATGTACAGATTTCTTGTCGATTGAACAAAATAGCTGAACGCAGATGAGAGCCATTACATTTAAGAACGGCTATGGCCACTCTAATACTCTAATACTCTAATATATCCTCAACTAGTTAGGCTACAGATCGGAATGATATGTCAAATTACATATATTTATTCTCCTTATTTCCTTATAGCAGATAATGAACCGGAAGCCTCACCCATAGCCTTACTTCAGCGTTGAAGAACAAGGTGGATATGTTTCTTTATGCTTCTCCCTCATTAAAATATATAAAGTGAAATGAAAATGTATATGAATCTGTATGCCATCAACAGTAGATTATTATTATTTTTTTTATATATTTGAGATTTGATTTATATGAAAATGATAAATATATGAATGATATATATATGAATCTCATTGAAATTTTAATGTAGAAATTTGACAATGTAATTCATATAAAATTAACATTAAAATACATAAAATAACTGTAAAAAAAAAAGATTTTTATTTATTTATTTATTTTTAATTCAGTAAGAAGGTATTAAATTTATTAAAAGTTAAAAAGAAATGATGTTCTTTTGAACCTTTTATTCAGTCCTGGGAAAAAAAATATGTATCATGGTTTCCATAAAAAATATTAAGCAACACTGGTAATTTTTAAAATTTAGGCTTAAGAAATGTGTCTTAAGCACCAAATCAGCATATTACAATGATTTCTTAAGGATCATGTGACACTGAAGACTGGAGCAATGACTTCTGATAATTTAGCTTTGCATCACAGGAATAAATTATTAATATTTTGCAATGTTTTTACTGTATTTTTGATCATTAAGTGCAGCCTTGGTAACCATAAGAGACTTCTTTCTCAAAAAGATTAACACGCTTAGAGGCTTATATGAAAACACATATTAGAGATCTCCAATCCAGAAAAATAAATATTTCTATGAATAGAAATTCTTTGCATACATACACACAGACATTTGAGAGAAGAGCCTCCAGGGTCACCTCAGTCTGGTCGAAAAGGTCAAGTGTCTGAATTGTCTTTTCTCGTGATGCAAGGAATGCAGAATGCAGCTTAATGTGCGTGTTTTTGTAGCGAGTCAGTGTGTATGTGTCTGAAGGGTGTGTGAGTGTGTGTTCAATCTAAATTCTTTAGCAGTTTGAAGAGATAAAGATGGCTGATCACACAGATTTCCAGACCAGACAAACAGCTGATCTGAGCTGTTCTCAGGAGGAATTAGCTGAGTAATCACAGATGATTAATGATGTCCATCATTATGAGATTGGAGAGAGGTCATATCTTAATTCTTTGTTATTTCATTTTTTTCCTCTCAGTGAGGTTCACTTATCATGTTAGTCAAGGGTTTTTGCACCAAAACAGTCATAATTTAGTTTCACATGACCATTTCTGTCTACTCCTGGCTGCTGAGCTGCACTGCCCATATTGCCAAAGCAGCACAAGTAAGAAAAATAAAGTTACAACAGTGCAAATTTTGTAAACAAATAACACTAATGATCAGATAATCAAACAAAATGAAATGAAATAGCAGCCTCTCTCACTCTTTCTGTCTCTATAGCAGCAGACAGCAGCCTGCAGCAACAGTTGCAGTCAATGTTGTAAGGGTTTTGGTCGTCTGCCTATTTAAACAAGACAGAAAGCAGTGAGTGATTAACCAGATCAGGCGACTGTTGATGCAGTCAAAGAGCCAAGTCAGAGAGATCATACACACACTCACAAATATGCACGAATAAAGTACACACATCCACAAAAAGCAAGCTCATTTACACACAATGGCATGGCCATTTTGGCTATTATTGCTGAATCTCTTATAGCGCACGTGTGTGTGTGCTGTATTTTGCAGACAAAATTGTTAACTAAACCTGACAGCACCTCCCTTTAGGGATTTAAAAAAAAAATAATGTAGGGTTTAGTCTTTTCAGTTATTCTGTAGTCATTATAATTATCTTCATACAAAAACAATAGAGGCCTGTGGTTTGTTGCATTACATTGGAAACTTTTTGAAAAAAAAAAAGTGCATAAGTTCACACTATAGGACCTTGATGTTAGTTTCTCCTGTAATTTTACACAACTGGAATCAGACCCTGTCAGTCAGACCCCTACTTCAGTGTGTGATATGATACATTTATGGATGTTTACATGCAGATTATACATGTGTGTATTTACAGTATGTCAGAAATTGCATTTTTTCCCCCTCATGCCATTAATCATTATCTTCCTTGGTTTCCATGACATCTGCTGTTGTGCATCTTCATATAATATCATTATATCTGAAATGTCAAAGCAATACTGGACTGATAAGCAGCTGTATACATTTTATGGTAATCTGAAGAGTCAATATAGGTACACAGTTATACATATGTATTCATCATGTGTCAGAAAAAGCTTTCAACACTACCGCACTACACTGTTTTTGAAAGAAGTCTCTTATGCATTTATTTGATCTAAAATACATTAAAAACAGTAGCTGTCTTCAGTGTCACGTGATCCATCAGAAATCATTCTAATATGCTATTTTTTCTTTTAACCTTAATAAGATGTTTCACATAAAAGAAGTTTACATACAGTATAGTCCACAAGAGAAAATAATGGTTGAATTTATAAAAATTACCCTGTTCAAAAGTTTCCATTTGATTCTTAATACTGTGCTGTTACCTGAATGATCCACAGTTTTTTTTTTTTTTCCAGTGATAGTTGTTCATGAGTCCCTTGTTTGTCTTGAACAGGAAAACTGCCTGCTGTTCTTCAGAAAAATCCTTCAGGTACCACAGGTTCTTTTGTGTGTGTGTGTGTGTGTGTTTATTTGAACCCTTTCCAACAATAATGATATTGAGATTCATCTTTTCACACTGAGGGCAACTGAGGGACTCATATGCAACTATTACAGAAGGTTCAGACGCTCACTGAAGCTCCAGAAGGAAACACAATGCACAATGCATAAACTTTTTGAATTTGAAGATCAGGATAAACTAAACTTATTTTGTCTTCTGGGAAACATGTGAGTGTCTTCTGTAGCTTCTGAAGGGCAGTACTGAATGACAATAATATGATATTTAGGCAAAATAAGAAAAATGTACACATCATCATGCTGTTCAAAAGTTTACACCCCTGGTTCTTAATGCATAATTTTTCCTTCTGGAGCATCAGTGAGCATTTGAACCTTCTGTAATAGTTGCATATGAATCCCTCAGTTGTCCTCAGTGTGAAAACATGGATCTTAAAATCATGCAGTCATTGTTGGAAAGGGTTCAAATACACAAAAATGCTGAAAAATTAATGTTATTAACCCAAAATTACCCAAAGCTTTTAAATGGCAGTGCATGTTTTCAAATAAAAACGAACAGTGCAGTCACAATAAACTGAACTTTATATCACAGGTATATCACAGACAATAATGAACTAAACCGTTTAAAGGAATAGTTCACCCAAAAATGAAAATTCTGTCATTAATTACTCACCCTCATGTTGTTCCAAACCCGTACGACCTTCGTTCATTTTCAGGACAACAAGGGTCCTACCACATTCCATTGGTCCACAAAGCTACCAAAAACATTGACAAAATAGTCCATGTGACATCAGTGGTTCAACCGTAATTTTGCAAAGCTACAAGAATACTTTTTGTTGCACAAAAAACTAAAATAACAACTTTATTCAACAATTCTTCTCCTCCACGTCACCATAGTTCGATTTTGGAGAGTACCACAACGCATACATGTGCTTTGATCTGCACTCTCAGATTTCATCAAAAAGATATTCCGAAGATGAACAATGGTTTTATGGGTTTGGAACAACATGAGGGTGTGTAATTAATGACAGAAATGTAATTTTTTGGGAAAATCACTCCACTCCACAAGACAATGACTTGCACACACACAACAATAAATAAAAATCTGTGTGGGAAGGATACACACACACACACACACTATATATATAGTATATATATCTATATATATCCACATACATACATATTTCAGTGGAAAATCTCCACCATCACAGAACAGAAAGTGTGTGTGTGTGCATGTGTATTCGATCAGTAATGCTCTGTTGTCACGCTGCTGCCAACACGTAATCCATCTTTGCCATCTTGGACGAGAATTCATTTGAAGTGACAGAGATGGATTCCAAAAGTTCCCTGGCAGTTTCCTGAATCTAATGCAACCACTGTGTGCTTTCTCTCTCTTTGTTTCCTCTCATCCATCTCAAAGTGTGTGATTCAAATCAATGAATCATCAAAACTGATTCATTTTGTAGGCTGAGACATAAGCAGCCTGCCTACATTTTTACTAATTACTGAACTTCAAGAAAATGACTCCCCGTTTACACTGGCTATGTCCAAGATATGACTATTCAATGACCATCTGTATCATATAGCACATAAAAATGACAATTCCAGGTATCACGGAAAGTAAAAGGTTTGGCTATGAGAGACTCTTGGCTTATGACTCCTGGAATTATTTTAGCTTCATTTTTAAACTCTAATATTCTCTTGTTGGCAAATCTTGTTCCTCCATCATGTGATATACTGTAAAACTGCTCATGCTGAAAAGAGACCACCAGTGAATCACCTTTCTTCACATGGAGTTTTCCTCTAAGCTTTTTTTTTGACATTCCTTGTCCAAATCTTCACCTGATCTGCACTGATGTCAACCACCAATTCTATTACATCATTTAAACACAGCTTTCAAAGTCACATCGCAATCGTCAGATTCACTTGCCTTGTTCTTCAGAGTGTTGATTGCTTTGTTCTGCTGTCTTTAGATCCCAGTCTTTCTCTTCCAAAAGAAAATCTTTGGGGAAATGTTTATATTCAAAGAATCTGGGGCATAGGTCTATAAAACCTTTGCTCCTGCTGTATGGTATCAGAGGAAAGGGATGTCTCAGATGTACAGCTAAACTTGATAGCCTTGATATAGCTTTATGCCTTTAAAGGAGAAGTCCACTTCCAAAACATAGATTCACAAATAATGTAATCACCCCCTTGTCATCCAAGATGTTCATGTCTTTCTTTCTTCAGTCGTAAAGAAATTATGTCTTCTGAGGAAAACATTTCAGCATTTTTCTCCATATAATGGACTGATATGGTTTGAACTTCCAAAATGCAGTTTAAATGCGGCTTCAAACGATCCCAAATGCGGTTGTAAACGATCCCAGCCGAGGAAGAAGGGTCTTATCTAGTGAAACGATCGGTTATTTTCATTAAAAAAATACAATTTAAATACTTTTTAATCTCAAACGCTCGTCTTGTCTTGCTCTCCCTGAACTCTGTGTATTCTGGCTCAAGACAGTTATATAGGGTATGTCGAAAAACTCCAATTGTATTTTCTCCCTCAACTTCAAAATCATTTCAAAATCATCCTACATCGCTGAAGAAGTACAGACAAAGTCTTTGCAAAGTGAACATGCGCAGAAGATCAAACAACCTTAACAAAAAAGTAAAACAGCAACATATGACAATTTTGAAGTTGAGGGAGAACATGAGATGGGAGTTTTTGAACATACCCTAACTGTCATAAACCGTAAACAAACAGTCCAGGCAGAGTAAGACAAGATGAGTGTTTGACATTAAAAAGTATATGAATTGTATTATTTTTATGAAAATAACCGATCATTTCGCTAGATAAAACCCTTCTTCCTCGGCTGGGATCGTTTACAACCGCATTTGGGATCGTTTGAAGCCACATTTAAACTGCATTTTGGGGCACCATATCAGTCCATTATATGGAGAAAAATGCTGAAATGTTTTCCTCAAAAAACATAATTTCTTTACGACTGAAGAAAGAAAGACATGAACATCTTGGATGACAAGGGGGTGAGTACAATATATGTGAATCTTTGTTTTGGAAGTGGACTTCTCCTTTAAGCCCACAGTGCTTCATCTTCGCATAGTCTATATTTATTGATTATGAATATATGATTTTAGGTCATTACTGCTGTGAAGCACTGTCTAATGTGTATCTGGGGTATATGTTCTGTTGTAGCTGGTCAGAAAAGGCCCATTAGTTTGGTTTAGTCCTCTATGTGTGCATTTAATGAAGTACTGTATGTGTTATGGCAAGAATTTCTTCTAATTAAACTGTTTTCTCTCTCTCTTACTTTTTCTATATTTGTTATGACTAGCCTTATCTGTCCATAATTTGTGTGTGTGTGTTTATATGGGAGTGTGTTAGTGATCTCTCTTTGCACAGGCATTCACACAAAGACATGTAGGATTCTATTTAAATAGTTAAATAGCTTAATATTCACAGACACTATATCACATTTTGATTTACGAGTACTGACCTACTTTTGATATATTCACCCAAAATTTGGCAAATTCCATGACATTCTCCATTATACTATAAATGTTATTTTTATAACTACATTCTGCAATTCCGTCTGCATTTTTTGCATCGTGAAAATCATAAGGCCCTGTAGCCTATGTGCCCTCTTGCATTTGTTTATTTTGTGTGTTTGGTTGCATTTACACATCTTTATTAGCACAGAGGCGTTTAATCTCAAGGGTGGGAGGAAAATCAGCCATAATCACATGAAAGAGAGAATAAAAGAGAGAAGAAGAGACACATGACGCACAGACGTTCAGCTGTGATCTGGATGTCTGCTTCAGTGTCATGCTCTGTAAAGACTCCACTGGATAGACGGTGGGTGGCAGAGCGAGATATCTCTCTCTACATAGCTCTGTTCCAAAACCGAGTGAGCTTGTTGTCTGCATAGGCAGTTACCTTCTATGACAGCATCCTTCCTTAAATGAAAAGTCATAATTGAGTGATTTGAAATGCTCTACATAGGCAGTGATTCTCATAATGATTCCACAGGCACATCATTAGCACTCCTCATGAGAACTGATAAATGATAATGTTCACAGTTGATTCCAGTAGAGTTATGGTTGCATGTTGCTAAGCTAATAAATAATTTGATATTCTAATAAGCATACAAACGCTTGCAGTACTGAATGAAATACAATTCTGCAAAATTCCCCTGCTAAAAAACAGCTTTTAAAATAGCTTTTGTGTTTGGAGTGCAATTTTATTTTATTTTATTTTATTTTATTTTATTTTTTTATTTTATTTTATCTTATTTTATTTTGACAGCCTATTGTCATCTTTACGGGATAATGTAATCTTGATATCATGGTCTCTAACCAAATAAAAGCTTATTGTAGAAAAAAAAATATTGTAAAAGTAAATAAAAACTTATAGTAGTTATTCACACTCAAAACACAAAATTATTATTATTATTATTATTTTATTTTATTTTTTTTAATTTGTCACATAAACTAACAAACAGACATGAAATGTGAGTTGCTTAGGATAAAAGAATCTTTCAAATGCATAAAATGTTCAAAAAAAGTAAATCTTAAAACAAAATACATCTGCCTATAAAAAAATGATTCTGTGGTGTAGTAAATACTACAGACAAACAAAAAAAATGGTTCAGGCAAAATAATAATAATAATAATAATAAAGTAAATTCTATATTGGTAGAATATCTATATTGGCTTGTAGAAGTTAAAGTGTAAATATAAACGTTATAAAATTACATTAAACCTGTTCAACTTTTTTGATACTGGTGTTTCCATCATGCACTGGGCATGAATAATTAATAAGGTTGATTTTTTTGTTTATTTCTGCTGTATTTACATGGTTTGTCATTGTTTTTGTTGTTAGATTTAGTAGGTTGTGATTTTGTTACATCTGGAGTTCATTTTCTACTCAAAATGACACATTCATGCTCAAAAATGAACCACAGATTGTTACTCTCATCGTGTATTGTGTACCAAGTACACCAAGTTCAGATGAGCACCGCTTTACTGATTATGTAGATGTGTCTACATGATATCTATTGTATAATTTGCTTAGATGTTTCTAAATAACATACACTTTAAAAGCATGGTTTAAAGGAGAAGTTCACTTCCAGAACAAAGATTTACAGATAATGACCTCACCCCCTTGTCATCCAAGATGTTCATGTCTTTCTTTCTTTCAGTCATAAAGAAATTGTTTTTTGAGGAAAACATTTCAGCATTTTTCTTCATATAATAGACTGATATGGTGCCCCGCGTTTAAACTTCCCAAATGCAGTTTAAATGCGGCTTTAAACGTTCCCAAATGTGGTTGTAAACAATCCCAGCCGAGGAAGAAGGGTCTTATCTAGTGAAATGATCGGTTATTTTCATAAAAATAATATAATTTATATACTTTTTAATCTCAAATGCACATCTTGTCTTACTCTGCCTGGACGTTTTTTTCCGGTTCATGACAGTTAGGGTATGTCGAAAACTCATCTAATCTCACCATCTCATGTTCTCCCTCAACTTCAAAATCGTCCTATATCGCTGTTCTACCTTTTTTGTTAAGAATGTTTGATCTTCTATGCCTGTTCACTTTGCAAAGACTGGGTCAGTACTTTTGCAGCGATGTAGGATAATTTTTAAATGATTTTTGAAGTTGAGGGAGAAAATATGATTGGAGTTTTTCGACATACCCTAACTGTCTCGAGCCAGAATACACATGGAGAGTTCATGGAGAGCAAGACATGACGAGCATTTGAGATTAAAAAGTATTTAAATTGTATTTTTTTAATGAAAATAACCGATTTTTTCACTAGATAAGACCCTTCTTCCTCGGCTGGGATCATTTACAACCGCATTTGAGATCATTTAAAGCTGCATTTAAACTAAATTTTGGAAGTTCAAACTCGGGGCACCATATCAGTCTATTATATGAAGAAAAATGCTGAAATGTTTTCCTCAAAAAAACATTTTTTTTTTACGACTGAAGAAAGAAAGACATGAACATCTTGGATGACAAGGGGGTGAGTACATTATCTGTAATTTTTTGTTCTGGAAGTGGACTTCTCCTTTAATTAGGTGCTATATTAATTGAAATCAAAGTATTGCCAAGTTAGCTCTAAATTACTCAGATGTTTACTCGTCAAGCTAAAGTTACTTATTTTCTTGGGTAACTAGATTTTACTTAATTCTATAAGTGAAATTATACATCATTATGTAAGATTTACTTAATTTCTCTTATGCATGTTAAGTTCAATAGTAAGTAGATTGTACAGAGCAGTAGCAGTAAAATGTACTTAAAATAGTGCAAATTGTCACAAAGATTTTTTGAAGTAAATCCTACAAGTTATTTTTTCAGTGATATATTCTGATAGTTTTTAATTTATTATTATTATTATTATATTTTTTTTTTTACTTCTGAGTGATGTTTTATTACATTTTCATAAATATTCATAGACTGACCAATCAGAATCAAGTATTCAAGCACTATGTGATCAACAGAAATAGTATTTTTTGGGGTAAACTATCCCTTTAGGTAGGCAGCTTGGTTTTAAGCTTATATCTCTCTCTGTAGAGTACCTATCTCTTCTTTCCCAGTTCTGTTCCCTTCAACATATCTACCAGCGTTTTGGCTTGTGAAAAAGTCTGTGAAAGAGAGCTTAAACTGTGCGGTTCACAAGATGCCAGAAGTTTTGGAGAGAGTAAGTCTATGTAGAGACAGAGGGGGATGTGGCTCCCTATAGAAAGAGAGGTGTAAGTATAGAGGGATGAGTTTATCTCCAGGTCTGTATGGTGGATGATGTCTGCTGGAGCTTTAGACGGCCAAAGTAAATGACAACACGGGGGAACCAGGAAGAGCCAGAGCTGTCAGTCACTCACAGACATAAGCTGGTTCAGAAAGCATAATGCAGGCTTTATGTGTGTATGTGTGTGCGTGCAGATATTCTTGCAGTATCAGTTTGTGGACTAACAGGGATTACCACCACTGAGCCGTCAAGGGAGTCACATAGCTATTAGTATCTGTATCCACCTTCCTCTCTCACCTTCCTCTCTTCATCTCTCGCCACCTCTTTTTGCCACATGAAACACTTCTTTCTGCAACTCACAGACTCTTCACCGTCTCTTTCCTTTGTCTGAACTTCTTTACCTTTCCTCTGAACTACTTTTCAGAACAGTGTGTGAAGAAATCTGTGACAAATCACCTCGCCCAGACTCTGTCTGTCTGAAGCTTCACATGCCACCAGGAATATTCATTTCCATCAGCAGACAGCAATCTCTACAGACATATATCATAATTGGAATGCAATCCTCTGACTTTGAGAACTAACCACTTCTCAAACAATCTTTTTATTTTCTGCTTGGTCACAGAGAGGTGTTGTAATGTGAGGTAAGTTGTAAAACTGTCAGTTTAAGCATTTAGAAATGTGCTACAGGGTGAAGTCTGACTGTAGAAGTCTGTTTTAAAATACTTGATTTTACAAGACTCGTTTTGAGGTAAGAAAGTCAAATTTCGTGTCTGGTTTCTAAAGTAATTTCTGATCATGTTAATAGGTTTTATAGAAATAGTAAATTCCTGTCTGATTGGATGAGCAGCAGCACTCGTCGGTACATGAATGACTAAATGAAGTCATATTTACAAATGGGAAAACTCTGAAGCTGAAGTTGATTAGTTGTGAAATTGAAAGGCGTAAGAAGGGATATTTGAAACACTGGAAATACTGGTCTATAATGTAGATTATATAATAGCCTATATAATATCTTTAATCTATAAGAGATCAGCGACCAGAAACCAGAAAAAGTCTTTTGAATGGTGTAATAACTTTCTCACGTCTTGCTTTTCATTTAACATTTGATACTATGTATAAATGTGATAGGTTACTTTTTATATCATCTTGAATTCGACGTATTTTTTTTTTCTTTCAGTTTATTGTTCAAAATATGTGACTCTAGACTACAAAACCAATCAAAAAGTTTCTTTTTTTTTTTTTTTTTGTAATGAAAGCTGATTAAATAAGCTTCACATCGCATGGTTTGTTAGGATAGGCCCGATAATTGCCCGAGATACAATTATTTAAAAAATCTGGAATCTGAGGGTGCAAAAAAATCTAAATATTGAGAAAATCATCTTTAAAGTTGTCCAAACAAAGTTATTAGCAATGAATATTACTAATAAAAATTTAATAAAACTAATAAAAAAGTTTTGATATATTTACGGTAGGAAATGTAAAAAATATCTTCATGGAACATGATTTTTGCTTCATATCCTAGTGATTTTTGGCATAAAAAAAAAAAAACAAAAAAAAAAAAAACAATAATTTTGACCCATACAATGTATTGTCGGCTATTACTACAAATGTACCCGTGCTACTTATGACTGTTTTTGTGGTCCAGGGTCACCTATCATTTTTTTCCATTAATTTGGCTTCTTTCGTGTTATGTTTGGGACATAAATGTGTGACATGTCCTAAAAACCAGAAGGTACGTACGAGTTTCCCAGGCTAACATGAAGGCAGGATTGTCTATGGCTGGGAAATCCAGAATGTGGCAACAAGTTAGTCAATTATCATTCAAATTTAAAAATGACACAAGTGACATTTAATTAATTCCACCAAAACACTGAATCATAAAGGAACAAACCGCCTTTATGAGTGAGTCACTAATAAGGTCTTTTTTTTTTTTTTGAGTCACACATCTATTAAACTAGCAAAAGCATATCCTGAATCTGTGGACTGAGAGATAAGACAAATGTGGTAACATTTTAGATATAGCACAAACAATTTACAAACTTTTTAAAAATTGTCTTCTATGCCAATAATATAATTCTGATTTATACTCAAGAGCATGTCTTGTTCTTGTGCCATGTCTTTCTGTCAAACTCAGAGGCAAAGAAACAAACAACCTAAAAACCTGCATGAACTTAAAACGCTCTTATCTTTCATCAGTCCGTATCGCTAGCCAAACGTTTGTTTGCACAGCCGCGACTTCTGTTTCTCGGTGTTTATTTAATGCAGGCAAAGTTTCAACTCTCCGTGTTCTTTATCGGCGGTCCTTTGAAATAAACATGGATTTGTTATTTTAATGACTTCAGCCCATTAACTGTGTCTGTCTTTTATACTTGTGGAAAGTCTGCTTCTTTTTAATTGAACAATTACCTTGCAGGCTAAGTTCTCTCGAAAAACAAAAATTACATTGTCATATACTCACCCCCACATCATTCCAAATCCAAACCTGTATGTTTTTTTATTCAGTTTTTTCATTCAGTTTCATTTTGGGGTGAACTATCCTCAGTGGCATAATGGAGCCTGGCAAACCTAAGTTGCATCGCTCATAAAAAAGTAACACAGTACTGTTATTTTTAAATGGAGAATAATTATGTTTATATTAAATAATTACCTTTCTTAATGTTAGCTGTCTGAAGCTATATGGTTGGCTTTGAGGAGCATTACCTACTGGGTCATTCTATAATTAGGGGTACATTTACAATTTGACAATGTGAAGAAAAAAAGTTTTCCTTTTTCCCAAAAACCCAAACATGACCTTACATAGCTGCTTTGAAACAATCTATATTGTATAAAGTGGTATATAAATAAAGGTGATCTGTTGGAATATGTGCATAAAATACCATCTATGTTTGCCGCTGTCCACCATGTTACCTTTACTGGGTAACACAGTTGACAGTTAACTTAGCTGACATTTTTAGTGTTTCGGGCCTATACTCAAAATGGAAGCCTAGAACTACTGAACGTATGGTATGTTTAGAAATATATTTTCACAAACAAAACAAGTTTTAGTTAAATTGTCTTTTTAAAATTTGCAGCAATAATACTTGGGTAACACTGTTGACAGTCAATTAATGCACTCTTGACACAGGTTTGCTAGTTTAACCAATATTAGAGGAAAGAGAGAGAACATAACTTTTAGTGTCTCATCCATATGTTTCTAGAGGAAATATCATCATAATGTGCAAATTATGTGCGAGAATGGGACAAACCATTCCTTTTTGAGGGGGGTTTTCTAGTGGGTAACTTAGTTGACAATTGTTTTTCGGACACAAATAAAACATCTTATATCACAATAAACACTTATTATTTTTGAAGAGCACACACAAATGTCTTGATAACCTAATCTAACTGAAGGCAAAATTATGAAATTAATTAATATTTGAGGTAATTTTCATGCTTAAATGCAGAGTAGATTGAGCAACTTTACAAAGTCAGAAAGCTTGTATGTGATATGAACATCAATTTTGAACAAAATATATGGCTTTTTCAACCTATAGTAGTGTGATTGGGAAAAATATAATTGTGTACTAGAAAATAAAGCATCAGGGCTTCATATTGATGAAAATATATTAAAAATATACTTCATGGACATGAGATGTACCCACAATTATAGAATGTCCCTACTATGTTTTAAAAAATAACCCTTTTCTAATATAATGTAATGCATGTAATGCACTTCGGCCTCAAACTATAATTTCTGCATGGGTCAAAATGCGTTCATGTGCATTAATGAATGTGTGTGTGGTAACATTCTTTAAAGAATTTAGGCCACCTCAGAACAGCTGCTTCAGCCTTCAGCAGGACTACTTCAAACACATCGTTTCCAATCTAGTCGAGAGCAAGTGAAAATAATCGGAAGGAAGTGTAATGATGGGGCGGAATAAAAATAAGAAGCTTTTTTTTGCTTGTTTGTGAGCTTCACTCATTCAATCATGTGCAATTTGCTGGGGTAATTGAGGTGGGGCGAATAGGAAAGAGTTAAGCAATTAAGAGTTCACGGGTCGCAGCTGTGTTCTGACACGCCGTCATTAGTTTTCTGACGATCTGCTTTTTTCTGTTGCCTCCCTCAGGTTTTCTCAGGCCAGGAGAGAGTTTTAGATTAGAACATCTGGAGTTTCATGTTGAAACGGCATCATTCTCCCACCGAGACCCGAGTGAAACCATTAGGCCAATGAAGACAGAAGAGCGAGTTTGACTGCGCCGACACACGCGGAGTTCCGGTACGCTCTTTAATCACCGCTTATCTGCAGGAGCACAGTTAAACACCTTCCTCTCCCTCCTGTCGAAATCTACATCACTCCCTCAAACCTCGGCCCTTCATCTCTCTCTCCCTTTGTAATGTCATTGTTTTCAGTTGTACTTTGTTTCCTCTCTCTTTTTCCCCCAAGTTTGAGAAAACAGCCTGTGCCGCTGATATGTGTGCCAACTATGACAAAAGCGCTGCTGAGGAATGTGCCGTGTGTCTATATGATAGAACGCTGGGTAAATATAGCTGTCGGTTTCATACGGGTCTGTTTCTGCACCATTGTTTTCGCTGACAGAATGAAAACACAAGACCTAAACAGATGCAGAAGAATACGCTACACCGTGCATACGTTCAGTCATCCATTTTCTCTTTTGGTGTGTTCTGTTTACTGTTTTATTGACCATTACAATTATTTTTTTAAAAAATATATTTTAAAACCCAGGTCCTTCTTTTATATTGTTTTAAAAGGCTTTACAACAATTATGAAGAAAGAACAATTGTTGTTATTTCTGTTTCATTACAAACACTCTTTAAATAGATTTTCTGGACTTGTATTAGAAAGAATAAATTTTGATATTTTAAAAAATTATTATTTTTGTTTCCTCCATGCAATTCCAGATAGCACACGCACGTCTGCAAGATGTCTGTTAAGATCACTTGATCTATAAAGCATCTGCTGTGTACAAACATCTGACAGACATCTGTAAAATGTCAGTTTTACATAGATTCTAAATCATAAAAGTCTCTGTTAGACGTCTATTTGACATATGATAGGAAACTTCCTATAGACGTTTTGCAGATGAGCAAACACTTTAAAAAATATGTGTTTCAGACGTTAATGCAGACATCAAATAGACGTCTCGCACGTCCTGATTTTGCTGAGTTAGATGTGTTCCTGGGTCAACATATTTTGTTGACCCTGGAACAACATTTTCATTCAAAAATTTAATCTTGAGCACATAACCTAACCTTACCCATGAATAATCCCTAAAATCAGAGGAAATGATAGATGAAAGACACTGATGTACAAGCACCAAACACTGATTGTAAGCCTAAACTTTACAAAAACTATAAACTGTTTTTTCAAATCTGATTGGTTAATCACAATGTTGTTCCAGGGTCAACAAAGATGTTGATCCAGGAACATGTCGTACTTGGCAAAATCAGGTTCTGCTAGACGTCTCCGTGATGTACGTATGCTATCAGGGATAGAATTCAGTGGGGCTCAGTGTTATTTTGGTCCCCATTGACTTTAATTATATGGACAAAACAGTTGACACATTCTTCAAAAATATATTTATTGATTGAATGATTGAAATTATCGGAGATGTCAAGCTTATACAACCAATAGTTGAGTTAAAAAAAAAAAAAAAAAAGGATGAATCATTCACAGTAAGGTCAGTGACAAGTGTTTAGGTTTCTTCCCATTCTGGGAATTGTTCCGGAGCTGTCATTACGAGGGGAGTGCCATGTAGGTCTAGGATGCCACCCTGTGATTTCTGTCCAGATCTGTATCTCAGTAGTTATGCTCATATGTGACATTCTCACCGACTGCATCACACGTGGTATTTCCTGTTGACATTAGATCAAGCAGAGGGCTGGGAACAGAGGAAGCCGACTAATTGATGGATCGATTTCTTATCAACACTGCAAATCAGCGAAACTGGTATTAAGCTTTCCCTCTTAACAAGTTAATGGAGTAGTTCACCGAAAAATGAAAATGCTGCCAGTATTTACTCACCCTCATGTCACTCTAAACCCATGTTGTTACTGTATGTTTTTCCAGCATCAAAAGAGAAATTGGTATGCAGCTCGTTTCAATACAAGGACAGCTCCAAAAATAACAACAAAACTGTAAAAGCTATTAGCCTGATTTCCATAACACTTTAGTATAGGGAACAATTCCCACTATTACCTCGTTACTTATTGGCACTGTAAAAATTTTCTCCAGTTTCAACTTAAAAACTTAAGTTCAACAGCTGCTGTAAAATTTTTAAGTTAAATCAACTTAAAAGTACAAGTCATTTCAACTCACTACAATAAAATACATTTAAGGGCAAATCCAGCATTATGGATGTGACATTTTGTGTTATGGATGTGACATATAAATGCTTAGAAAATGTATGTGTTACCAATATACCAAACCATCTGTTTATATTTTAATAAACCCTTATAGTTGATAGAGTCTGAACATCAGAAAAATATCAGTCTATGCTCAAGGTTTCAATGTTAAAAAAGGGAAATAATCATGCATTATGGATGTGACAAAGGACACCATTTTTGAGGCCCTACATACATTGTAGGATTTCTGCGAATTAAAATGTGATAATACCCAACAAAAAGAGAAGCAATGGCTCTTCACAGAACATATAATTGTTACTTTATTTTAATCTTGATGTGTCTATTTATGAGGAATAAGTACTGTTATGGATGTGACAAGCTTGAAAATACCTTTTACCAGGCAATGGAAAATCATGCACTACAAAATTAAAAAAATGCTTTAAAAACTTTGAGAGACCTCACATG
The DNA here is from genome assembly GCA_036247105.1 of Cirrhinus mrigala. Lineage (NCBI taxonomy): Eukaryota > Metazoa > Chordata > Actinopteri > Cypriniformes > Cyprinidae > Cirrhinus > Cirrhinus mrigala. The sequence continues at coordinate 18,125,039 of CM070015.1, forward strand.
GGTGTTTGAACCACAAAATATTGACCTCTGTGTTATTAGTATAGTAAAAAACCTTTCGTAAAAACTTTATTTTTTCATAGTAAGGTTGACATTAGCATGGAATGACTTGTACTTTTAAGTTGATTTAGCTTAAAATTTTAAGGCAGCTGCTAAACTTAAGTTTTTAAGTTGAAACTGGTAAATACTTTTTACAGTATATTGTTAACATATTGGCTTTTTTTAGTACTTATAAAGCACCTATTCTGCATGACTATATTCTACATTTCTAATCCTACTAATACCTTAAGAACTACCTTACTAACTGTTAATAAGCAGCAAATGAGGAGTTTATTGAGGCAAAAGCCATAGTTAATGGTTTGTTAATAGCAAGAACTGGACCTTAAAATAAAGTGTGACCGTTATTTCCTTTAATACTACATTATATAGTAGCTTTGTGTAAGGAACAGACTTAAAGCTGTTTTTAGCTTTCTCTGCCGAAGGTTTAAATAAAGACACCCTGACATTACTGTGGCTCAAACAGCAGAGCATAACACTCATGCAAGTCGCTTCTGCCAATTTGCATAAATGTAAATTTTGTCAGTATTGATGCCAAAATTCCACAGAGTGAAATTTGGATAATTGTGAAATTTTCATGAATAACAACCTAATTTTCTGTCTTTTCTGCCCACACAAAGCTATCACATGGATTCAGAAGAATCTTGAGTCATTTCATTATTGAATCATGAGTCATTTCACTGTTTTATCAATTTTTTTTTTTTTTTTATAGTGACTAGACACTATCTCTGATTTGCTCTTTTATCCACTGCTAAAACACCAAGCTTCCCAATGCAGAAGAAAAAGCTCTCTTCATCTGCTCCACCCAAAATGTATTGAGTAGTTCTGATGTATTTTCAAATATTACAGTACATATCATGCCTTATTTATGCTATATTGATATAATTTAATCTGAGCTGGTCCAAAACAACTTCCTGTAAAACTGTTTTCAGTCAAACTAAATTAAACATGACTGGCACAGACTGGCATTAGCTCTGCCATAAACGTCACTTCTCATAAAATAATTGTGACTGTGGCATATCATTTGCAAGATGAGTTCAATAATCACAATAAATGTGCTCATCTTTGTACAAATAATCAAGGATGATGGCACTTTTTAGTCTTTCTTTTTTATTTTTCTTTCTTTCCCTTTCTCTTTTTTTTTCTTTCTTTCTGTCTTTCTTTTTTGTTTTGTTCTTTCTTTTTTCTTCTTTTCTTTTTCTCTTCCTTTCTTACTTTTTCTTTTTTCTTTCTTTCTTTCCTTTTTTATTTCTTCTTTTTTTTCTCTTTCTTTCTTTTCTTCCTTTTTTTTCTTTTTTGTTTTGTTCTTTCTTTTTTCTCTTTTTCTTTTTCTTTCTTTCTTTCTTTCTTTCTTTCTTTCTTTCTTTCTTTCTTTCTTTCTTTCTTTCTTTCTCTTTCTTACTTTTTTTTTCTTTCTTTCTTTCTTTCTTTCTTTCTTTCTTTCTTTCTTTCCTTTTTCTTTCTTTTTCTTTCTTTTTTCTTCTTCTTTCTTTCATTTGTTTGGTCTTTCTTAATTTTGTTTTTCATTCTTTCTTTCTCTTTTTTTGTTCTTTTTTCTTTCTTTCTTTTTCTATCTTTCTTTCTTTCTTTCTTTCTTTCTTTCTTTCTTTCTATTTTCTTTTTTTTCTTTCTTTCTTTCTTTTTATTTCTTTTTTCTTCTTTCTTTCATTTGTTTGGTCTTTCTTTCTTAATTATTTTATATATTAATTATTTTTTCATTCTTTCTTTCTCTTTTTTGTTCTTTTTTCTTTCTTTCTTTCTTATAGTTTAGTTTAGTTTTTGGTAGAATAATAATTACAGTAGATGGTGTTCTTAGGCATGAGTTTAATTTTTATTTTTTTTTTAAATAAATTGGCAGAAATGGCAATATAATAAAATTGAATGTTCAAAAAATAGTAAATAGTAATGTTTAAAATTATTTCTTCTTTTCTTTTTTCTCTTTCTTTCTTTCTTTCTTTCTTTTCTTCCTTTTTTTTCTTTTTTGTTTTGTTCTTTCTTTTTTCTCTTTTTCTTTTTCTTTCTTGTTAATAAATGTTAATAAATGTTAATGTTAATAAATGTTAATAAATGGAATAAACCATTTTACTACCATGTAAAAAGTCTACCAAAGTTAAAAAGTCTGTTTTGTCGCATTGCATTAAACACAGCTCATCCGATCAAAATTTAGAAACTCAAAAGCGTGTTTTATAATTTTTTTTTTCTGTGCAGAATTCTGTTTTTTTTTTTTTTTTTTTTGCTTTTGTCTGTTCTACTGTTTGTTTTATCTTGTTTTCTTCTGTCTTTCCTCCTTTCTTTCTCTCTCTTGGCAGTGACAGAGGAAAGGAAAACAGAATTAACCTTGTCTGGCTAAAGCCATCTTTTCCTCTCCTTCCTCTCGTAGCTCATACAGACATAACCTGGCCAGCCCGGAGGGCAGGAGACACACAGAGGGAGAGAGAAAGAGACACGGGCGAGGGCAGGAGAGCTGGTAAATAAACAGAACAAACTACAAACCCCTGTGAGCATTGATACCCAGCTTTCTCCTCAGATCATTCCCTCAGTCGAGAGCCGCTCTCTTGCCGTCCACCCTTTAAACACCAGCTGGTGAACCCGAACCCCGGCGGAGGCCTCGATCCCTTACAAATGTTTGGATTACAGGAATGACCCGCTGAAGGAGTGTTTCACTTTTAAGTGGGACATTATTCTTGTGGGCTACTCTCAGGGAGAAAGCAAATTCTATACCTGTTTTGGCATAAAGGTTTCAGTGTACATGTACAGTATGCGTCAACAAAGAGCTCCTTGTATTCGGAGTGAACTCGCACACACTTACAAGAAAAGAAAAGATGAAAAGGGGGGGAAAAAAGACCAACATCGCCTAGATGGAGTCAGTCAATGGAGCCGTCAAGTTATCAGTTAACTCCAGTGGCATGTAGTCAGCGGAGCAGAGCGGGAGAGAAAGAAGCGGAGGAGAGGGGAAGAAAGGAGCGGAGGGGAGGGCTGAAACAGGACACTGGTTTAGGGTGCGACGGCTGAGTTGAGCTCTTATCAGCACTTCTCTCTCAATTACACCGCTAACGCTACTCTCTCGCTCTCTTTATTTCAATCTCTCCATTATTCCACTTATCTGTGTTGCTTTCTTACCTAGTGCCTTTGCAAAAGGGCAAATTACGTGAAAGGGGAGACAGCATTTGAACAGATCCCAAACTGTGAGCTCAATGAGGGGGTTTGTGCGTGTGAGAGAGAAATGGAGAGAGGCACTGAAAGTCAAAGGCATCTCACGTTGATATTTTGAAAATCTATTTTACAAATTGTCCTCTGCTAATCTAAATTAATAATTTACAATTAGCATAAGATTTATTAAAAAAAAACCTGCTTGTTCAAAAATTTCTGCCAGGGTTTTTAGAGGTTTTTAATTTTAAGGGTAGAGTTTTGAACAAAAATAGCTTGGTACTTTCTTTAGCATACTTTGATGAATAGAAAGTTTAAAAGCATTTATTTAAAAAAAAAAAAAAGTAAAAAAAAAAAAAATAATAATTGTTTTAAATATTATAAATGTATTTGCTGTTGCTTTTAATCGATTTAACTTGAATGAAGGTATTATTTAAAAAACAAAACAAAACAAAATCTTAGAATGGTGAATGGCAAAACTAATATCTTATTAACTTTCCTAAAAAAATGGACATTTTATTGCCATTTTGCTTTTAAACTGTCATTTGTCACTAGTTTTATCAGTTTAGTACAGATTCATCCACCTTAGAGCATGCTGTTTTGGCAATAAGCAAATGTCTCCAGCTTTCTGACAGCTCTGCACAGGACTCAACTTTCAAATACATCATACACAGTTTACTGCTTTTTATGATCTTTTTTTATCCAAAATCATGACAAATGTAGTCCTTAGGAATTGTGCATTATATTTTATGTCTTCTGAAGCATTACAGAAGCATTGTATTAGCAACAGTCTTAAGTTTAAGTGATTTTTATTAAGTTTTTTCTTTTTCTTTTTCTTTTTTGCTGGTTGATAGTATGGAAGCCAGTTTCCGCCAAAAAGTCACAACTTTTTCATCTCACAATTCTGAATTTTTTTCTTCTTCTCAAAATTGCATATATTGCAAATTGTGGAAAAACTCACAAATGTGAGAAAAAAGTCAGAATTGTAAGTTTGTATCTCGCAGTTCTGACTTCTGTGACTTTATTTCTCAGGATTGCGAGTTTTACAATTCTGACTTTATAACTCACAATTGCGAGTTTATATCATGCAATTCTGACTTTATAACTCACAATTTCAAGCTTATATCATGCCATTCTGACTTAATTTCTCAGGAAAAAAAAAGTCAGATTTGCAAGTTCATATCTTGCAATTCTGACTTTATAACTTGTCGCAACTGTGAGTTTGTCACGCAGTTCTGAATTAATTTCTCAGAACTGCAAGTTTATATCTCACAATTCTGAGAAAAAAGTCAGAATTGTGAGATGTAAACTTGCAATTGTGAGGAAAAAAAGTCAGAATTATAAGTTTATATCTTGCAATTCTGACTTTATTTCTCAGGACTGCAGGTTTATGTCTTACAATTCTGAATTTATTTCTCTTATTTCTCAGGACTGCAAGTTCATGTCTTACAATTCTGACGTTATAACTCACAATTGCAAGTTTATATCTCACAATTCTGACTTCATTTCTCAGAATTGCGAGTTTATGTCTTACAGTTCCGACTTTATAACTCACAGTTGTTTATATCATGTTTATATCAAGTTTATATCATGCAATTCTGAGAAAAAATGTCAGATTTGTGAGTTTATATCATGCATTTCTGACTTTATTAAGTTTTTGAATTGTGAATTGTGAGATGTAAACTTGCAATTGTGAGAAAGTCAGAATTGTAAATTTATATCTCACAATTCTGAGAAAAAAGTTAGATTTGTGAGTTTATATCTTCCAATTCTGGCTTAATTTCTCAGAATTGCAAGTTTATGTCTAACAATTCTGAGAAAAAGTTAGAATTATAAGAAATAAACTCAGAATTGTAAAATAAAAAGTTGCATTTTTTTTTTTTTTTTTTCTTTTTAATCAGTGGGCGGAAACTCCTTTTATGTTTTGCAGAAGAATGTCACAGATATGGAACAACATGAGGGTGAGTAAATGATAGTTATTTCATTTTTTGGGTGAACTATCCCTTTAAGCTTTAAGCCACTCTCTGTACAATCAGACCTGGCTGATGTGTTTGTATTTGCTAAGAGCATCAGCATGTATCAGACTGGCAAACCACACCAGAATGCACAGTATTGTAGAACGATGGTGACGGATTATGGCTCTTCACAATGAATATTCACTGCTGAATTCACACTAGTGCACACACTCACACCTGTGTGAACTCGGGCAGCTGCTTTGGCGCTACAGGAATAGAACATGAGACACTGTAGAGTAGCAATTTTAACACTTTCCAATGCTTTTAAGAAGATGACACCTGCTGAAGAACTCTGCAGCTGGACGCTCTTGAACTACGGATTGAAACAAAGGTGAAAAAATCCAAATGAAAGGCAGCTGGCCAACACCTCTTTTTAAGGCTCTTTTTGAAGTGCGTAACTGCTTTTCTATATTCCTCCATCTTTCATAAGAACGAAAAATGTCTGTATATTGCACTTTTCTCTTTGAGATTCTAGGAAGTCATTTCTGTCTCCCAGTTCTGGGAACTTTTTTTCTTTGTCTACAGCTGTTTGTGTTTATCTTATACTGATTTTAATACAATATTTGTCAAAGCCTTAGACTTTTGTCTGATTATTTAAAGGGGTCATTGGATGTAAAGCTCACTTTTACATGTTGTTTGAACATTAATGTGTGTTGGCAGCGTATGTACACATCTACCCTGTAATGATAAAAATCCATGCAATGGGTTTTAATTAATCTGTAAAAATAATATCCCCTTTTTCAAATCGAGCTATTCTCAGATGCCTGTCGGTGTGGTGTCACACCAACAGAGGCCGCTCCCACGATAGTTGATTGACATGAGCGTCTTACCTCAGACCCGCCTTAAATCAGCTGTAACAGTCCGACCTCAAGGATGTAAGTTGGACAAGAATATCTCCGATTGAGCGATTGAGGTGTTGTGTTGCTGGATGTAATAATGAACATAGTGGTCGTCATTTACTCCTGACATCTGAGCCGCTGAAGATGCAGTGGATTACGTTTGTTTGTGAAGCGAATGCTCCTCCCGATCTACATATATCTGTCTATGTTTGCGTGAATCATTTGTGATCCAGCTTCACTTACAGCAGAAGTGAGTATAAGGGTTTTTTTATGAATCTTTGCGATCGCCTTTCCTAATAACGTGGTAGTTAGCACGTTTAGTGGCTAAACGCGTCTAAATGCGACTAAAGTAAACAGGCTCGTCACTCCACAGAGAGAAGAGAGGGGCGGGGCAAACAGAGCTCATTAACATTTAAAGTAACCTCAACCAGAACAGGATGATTTTTGCAGAGCTCATTTTGACAAGGTAAAAAGGGTGTTGTTTTACACTACCATTGAGAACTTTTTACCAAAGTATATTCTAGACTTTTCATTAAGACCCTAGAGAATCATATCAACTTGTGGAAAATGGGCATCCAATGACCCCTATTATTTAAGATTAAAGCTTTCTGAATATAACGTAGATAATTTTTTTGAATATTCAGGATGTTTTTAAATATGCATATGTATTACTTTTTTTTTTTTTGTAAATACAGTAGCATATGTTTATTATAATTGCACCAAAGCTCTTGTGCATCATAACATTATTTTTTATTTAACAGTATTTTTTCTAACTTAGACTTTGTCTTTTTGATTTTTTTTCTCTTTCAGTTGAATTTGAACTTTTTTTCACTTCATTTACTCATTTATTTGTTGTTTTTTCTGTCTTTCTGTCTTTCATTTGCATTTGCACATAGAATATATTCAGTTTATTTATTTACTTACTTATTCAGTTTTTTTCCTGTCTTTCAGTTGCATTTGCACAGAATTTGTTCACATTCATTCATTCATTCATTCATTCATTCATTCATTCATTCATTCATTCCATTCATTCATTCATTCATTCATTCATTCAGTTTTTTCCCTGTCTTTCAGTTGCATTTGCACATAGTTCATTCATTCATTCATTCATTCATTCATACATTCATTCAGTTTTTTCCCTGTCTTTCAGTTGCATTTGCACATAGAATTTATTTATTTATTTATTTGTAGGAATAAAATGGATTATTAATATCTTTCTGTTATTTTATATTCTATTCTAATGGTAGTAAATACATTTAAGTTTTAAATGTTTAAATATTTAGATTTAATATAGCATCCTAAGCAGGATTAGAGATCGCATGTCCATTAATTTTTAAATATTAAAGAAGAGCATTTGTCTAGAATTGTGAGCTTTGTGCTATTATTTATGTATTTATTTATTTATTTAATATATATATATTTTTATTTATTTATTTATTTTTTCTTTGTATATTTGACAAATGGAAAGCGCTGGAGGCCCCCCGTGGAACATGCAGAGTTAGAAAATTAAGCTCAGACCGTCATTACAATATTAATTGGCTAATTAGCTGCATTGTTTGTTAGTCTGTTTGTGTTTTAGTTAACTCACGGTGTTGCACATTAATTTCTCCTCATGGCTCATAAAAGAGAATAAATATTTAGCTGGGCATTGATGTCACACATGGGGACGATCACACACTGTCGTGCAGCAATTATGTTCTCAATAAAGCATTGTTGCATTAAAGCATGTTCTCAATAAAGCACAGATCTTCTGTCCATAATACCTAAACACATTTCAACAAAAGAAGTATCAGAATCAAGCCTTTAATCTTTCAGTTTAGTACCTAATGCTTTGCAAACTCCCTTGTGGCCTGACCTGTGTTCAGGAAGGACATTTTTTTTTTACCTGAGACATGGCGCCAGAGTAATTAGCATGACAGTGTAAACTATATTCATGTCTAAAAGGCTCTAAATGTTTGTTATTGTGCTGGTTTTAATTCTCTTTTATGCAGGCAGTGAACTATAGACAAAGAGCCGAGGTCCTTCAGGACAGCAGAGTGCTTTCCAAAGGCACTTAAATGTATTGTTTACCAAGCAAATGCTTAATTACCAGGTTGAATTAATTAATTACACTTCTTCTAAAGACAACAATACCCCATCCCCTGAGTGAACCTGGTGTGTGTATGTGTGTGGAGTGAAGGGGGCTAGAGGTGACCCGCTATGTCTTCCCTCTAAAAATAAACTAACGGGAAAGAATTGCAGAGCGGGAGAGGACGCGAGCGGGGTGGGTCCAGGGGGAGCAGACAGGTTAACATCACATTAAGTGGAAAGGGCAGAGCAGTTTCTCTCTGCTTAAAGTGGAAATTGTGTGCATATCACAGCACACCCCACACGCTGAAAGGCTCATTAGCATGAGGCCGAGAGAGACTGAGCTCAGTCCGATCCGTGCCGAGGTTCTCCAGCCGTTTACAGCCAGAGACCCTCACATACACGCTTCAGGAAGAGATCGATGGAACTGTAAATGTTTGCACACTTGAGTTTAACACAGATTTAATCAATTCAACTTTTAAGGTGAAGGATGTTAAAATAGTTTCTCCTATCTTAGTCACTTTTAGGTAAGCCATTGGTACACTGACTTTCTGAAGAGTGTAAACACTGACTACACTGCAACGCTTTCAAAAGTGGGCTGGGGTTATCTGTTTATCAAACACTGGCAGTCAGGAATGGTGAGAGGCCTGTTTGGGATTAGTATTTTTCAATTCTGATATGTCAGGGCAAACAGGGTTGATGTGTGCCATTTAATAATCAGCTTGTTGGTAAGGAAATTAATCAGTTATGAAATGTGTAAGTATGAGGATACATTGCCGTTTAAGAGTCTGTAGTCAGATATTTTATTTATTTATTTTTAAAAATATGAAATTAATACTTTAATTCAGCCAGGATGCATTTGTGTCTATAAGCATTTGTGATTAAAAAGTATAAAAAATTATTATTTTTTTAAATTAAATTAAATTAAATTTAATTTAATTTAATTTAATTTAATTTAATTTAATTTAATTTAATTTAATTTAATTTTATTTTATTTCTTTTTTTGGAAAATGACCAATCGTTTTGCTAGATAGACCATTATACCTTATTTAGCTGCATTTAAGCTGCAATTTGTATGTTTCTAAAACACACAAAATTTCATTAAAATCATTTATCTATTTATTTATTAGTTTGTTTAATTTAATCAAATAAATGCAGCCTTGGTGAGCATAAGATACTTTTTTCCAAAAATAGAAAAATGGCATGAAAATAATATATATTTTCATGATAAATAAATGCATCATTGGTGAGAACAAGAGATTTTTTTTGTCAAAACACAAAATTGAAATAAAATCATTTATTTATTTATTTATGAATTGTGCAAATATGAGGATACATTGCCATTTAAGAGTCTGTAGTCAGATATTTTATTTTATTTGTTTGTTTGTTTGTTTTTCAATTAGAAATTAATACTTTAATTCAGCCAGGATGCATTTGTCTATAAGCATTTGTGGTTAAAAAGTATATTTATTTATTTATTTATTTAGGAAAATGACCGATCATTTTGCTAGATAGACCATTAGACCCTATTTAGCTGCATTTAAACTGTAATTTGTATGTTTCCAAAACATACAAAATTGCATTAAATCATGTATTTATTTGTTTGTTTGTTTGTTTATTTATTAATTTTAACCAAATAAATGCAGCATTGGTGAGCACTTCTTTCCAAAACATACAAAATTTAATTAAAATCATTTATTTATTGATTGATTTATTTATGAAATGTGTAAATATGAGGATGCATTACCATTTAAGAGTCTGTAGTCAAATATTTGTATTTATTTATTCATTTTAAATAAGAAATGAATACTTAAATTTAGCAAGGATGCATATCTATATATATATATATATATATATATATATATATATACATACACACACACATATATATATATATATATATATATATATATATATATATATATTATGACCGTTTTTAAACAATCATTTAAACTGCATTTAAACAATTTGGACCTTCAACCCATTGGGCGCCATTGAAGTCCACTATATTGGTAAAAAATCCTGGAACGTTTTCCTCAAAAACTCATTTTGAGTTATTCACTTGAAGAAAAAAAAAAAACAACAAAAAAAAGAATATCTTGGATGACATTGTGGTGCGTAAATTATCAGTAAATTTTTATTCTAGAAGTGAGCTAATTCTTTAACAGCATTTCATGCATGTAGAATAGCATATTGACTTGAATAGTAAAAGCAGAGAAGATATTTACCTGCAGACACCATAAATCATGTGGTAGAAATCGCTCAGTAATGTTTTCTCCTATTGTTTTTTTTTTTGTTTTTTTTTTTTTTTCATCAAGAGCAATACATATGTGCCGCAAAACACAATGTGTCTTATTGTCCTTCACAGAGGAGGATAACAGCACTTGGCGATTTCTCAGAGGAGACGTGCCCATTCCCCTGGTGCACTGTGGGATATATTCACCTTGTCCTAGAATTGTTTTACTTTCCTCTAACCTTCCTGTCTTTATGTGACCCTTTCTGCTCTAGCATTATCTAGCGCTTGTCATAAACCTTGTCTCCCGTTTACCCATTCTTTCTGAATCCTGATTGGCTGCATCTACTCTGTATAATATTTGCAGATGTGTCTCATTGAGTTTTGAATGTCTGCAATTAATCTCCCACAAAGCACCAGCAAGACAATAATAGGCTGTTTGAATGCCATTGGCCAGCGAAGTCTATGAAAGAGAGAAATGCGTGTACATTTACTATATATGCGTCTGACTCATAGTCCAACCAGGGGAACGATAAAATGCTTAATGTTTTCATGAGAGCACAAGTGAATGGCTCTGCTTTTATACACTCTATTAATGTGTAATTATAATTCGGATGAAAAGAGAGCTATTATCATTGCGCTGATGAGGCACAGCTCGTTCGCTTTTGCTCACTATTGAAAAGCTCTTATTACGATGTTCAATGTCACTGTGACTGCCTGAGCCTCAGTGGTGAATGCACAAAGATGTCTGGCCGTTTTTGTTCAGCTGGAAAATTCCCATAAATGTCTGGACCTTTTCTCCTTAACAAATGGAATGTCTGTGTTTTACTGGTGGAGTAATTTCTGTGAACGGCATGTGATCATGTGACATTAAAGACTGAAGTATACACACACATACTGTATATGAAAACAGCAATATGTTTGTTATGGACTTTTTTCCAAAACATACAAAATTGTATTAAGACAATTTTTATTTATTTATTTATTTATTTACAATAAATGCAGCGTTGGTGAGCATTAGAGACTTTTTTCCAAAACATACAAAAATTTTATTAAAATCACTTATTTATTTATTTAAATCAAATAAATCCAGCCTTGGTGAGCAAAAGAGACTATTTTCAAAACATACAAAATTGCATGAAAATAATTGGTATTATTTGTTTGTTTTATTTGTTTGTTTGTTTTAATCAAATAAATGCACATAAGTGAGCATTAGAGACTTCTTTCCAAAACATAAAGAAATTGCATTATATTTATTTATTTATTTATTTATTTATTTATTTATTTATTTATTTATTTATTTATTTATTTATTTATTGATTGATTTATTGATTTATTGATTGATTGATTTATTTAAATCAAATAATTGCAGCCTTGGTGAGCATAAGAGACTATTTTCAAAACATACAAAATTACAAGAAAATAATTGGTATTATTTATTTGTTTGTTTGTTTTATTTATATATTTATTTATTTATTTATTTATTTATTTGTTATTTTAATCAAATAAATGCGCATTGGTGAGCATTAGAGACTTCTTCAATCAATCAATCAATCAATTAATCATTTATTTATTTATTTAAGTCAAATAAATGCAGCCTTGGTGGGCATAAGAGACTTCTTTCAAAAACATACAAAGTTGCATTAAAATTATTGTGATTTATTTATTTGTTTGTTTGTTTATTTATTTTTATTTCAATAAATGTAGCCTTGGTGAGCATGAGACTTCTGTCAAAAGCACAGAACTCCTTTAAAATCATTGTGATTTTAAGTTATTAATTATTTATTTGTGGATTTATTGATTTTCATTCATTCATTCATTCACTCACTCACTCACTCACTCATTCACTCACGCAATCTTTGCCAGAAAGCATGGCAAATATATCATGAATATTATATATTAACCCTACTTTCATGTCACAGCAGAATATAGCTTGTCCCTGAACTGCACGTACCAGCAAAATAAGAAACATCTGTCTAAATCTTAATATGTTGGAGTTCTTCACTGAGCGGAAATATCCTGTTCTATCAAAGATCTGCCTTTGATATCAGTTCAAGCACATTTACTCCTCTTGTCAAGTTAAAGGTCATTTCGAGAGATCCCATGAATATTATTATGTATCTGTGGAATTGCCTGACATTTTTGATACATGCTACAGTTCTTTTTCTCCTGTCTCAAAGACGTATTTCTGCTAACATCGTTCCCACACACATTTTATAATTAACGGAGAAAAATTAGAAATATATGGAAATACGTTTTGCCCTCTAAGGAATATGACATTCTTAAGAATATGTATACAGTGTGCTTTGACAATATCTTGACTTACGACTCAGACATCATTCATTTAAGTGTTTTCAGAAGCATAAGAGTATTTTGACCTTCGTTATATAATTCAAGAGCTGTTTTGCGTGTGCATGTATGTACGGCAGGACTTCATTGAGTTAACTGTTGAGAATGACTGATGGTTTTGCTTCTCTTAAGCACATCATTACAGAAGATGAGTGCACGAAAAGTGCTCAAACACACGTCTCTGCTGACACTGAGCTCCTTAAGAATGTCAGCTACAGTGAGAGTCTGTTAATCTAATATATGAACGTGTGCCTAGCATTAGCATGATAGAGAAAGAAAGATGTTTTTACCACCAACATACATCTTAGAAGTTTCTAGAAGGCTTATAAATATTTCTCTTGCTTACTAATGCAGTCCCCATTGGCAGAGAGTGTGGAAGGTGACAGTCTTTGTGCCTGCGTTTGTGTGTGTTAAAGAGAAATGCGTGTGTGAAAGTGCTACTTCGCACCTCTGGGTGGAAGGTAATGTAGTCCGACTCAGACCCAAAATAAATAAGTAAACAAGGGAGGCAAAAGATGACAATAACACATTCTCTTTTTGAAAAAAGGTAGGAAGTTTTCAAAGCCAAACGTATGACAGTGAATGTTATACGTCAAAGTGGAAAGCTGGTGTCAAGATTTTGCTGAGGGAACTTTTAGAGCTTTAAACGCAGTGATGTTTGCGAAACTTTCTGGTGGGGAAAATGAAATTTAAGGATCTATAATACATTCAAAAGGAGGAGAATAAACCAGATGGGTCCTGAATACTGATTTGAAGGTCAGGACATTGATTGTTTTGTGTAGACATTTCGTTTTCAGTTTTTGCAAAACTTAATTCAATTGTAGACAGTGGTTTCAAAATGAGTTTTCCTAAGAGTAAAATAAACTGTGAACTCAAATACTGATTAAAATGCAATAAAATTACATATCAAAGTAATTGAATTTCATTGCTATTACTAGCTAGCAATAGTGCATGTTAGCATGCAAAATGCTGCTTTTTTAGCTTACAATATGTGGTGTACAGTGAATAGCAGAGTAATTATTTTTAAGCATTATACAGCATATAAGTGAAAATTAAACATGGATATTGTTTTATTTTCTCATACAATAATACTAATACATTCAATTCAACTCAGAAGTTAGAACTTCCTACTTTAAAAAATGTAATAGAGCACACTAGGGCCTAGGAAAGGGAAAGGAGGTGACTTGTGGGCAAGTATGGTGACCCATACTTGGAATTTGTGCTCTGCATTTTATCCATCCAAGTGAATAAACACTCAGAGCAGTGGGCAGCCAATGCTGTGGCGCCCGGTGAGCAGTTGGGGGTTCGGTGCCTTGCTCAAGGGTCTCACCTCAATCATGGTATCGAGGGTGGATAGAGTGCTGGATATTCACTCCCCCCACCTACAATCCCTGCCGGACCTGAGACTCGAACCCGCGACCTATGGGTTAAGTTCGACTCTCTAATCATTAGGTCATGACTGCCCCCAAAGATAAATTAAGTCTGAAATCAGTAAGACATAATAATAATAATAATAATAATAATAATAATAATAATAATAATAATAATAATAATAATTTTATTCAGCAGTAATGCATTAAAAGTGACAGCAATTTCATCTAAAAAACAAATTTAAAAAATCTAAAATTAAAAAATCTTAAAAAAAAACATTTTTTTTACAGTTTCCGCAAAATATTACACATCACAGCTGTTTTCAACACTGATAGTATTTTATATTAACACTTAAGACTGAAGTAATGACTACTGAAGATTCACAGGAATACATTTATATTTTTAAAATATATTAAAATTGAAAAGTTGTTTTAAATTGTCATAATATTTTACAATATTACTGCTTTTACTGTATTTTTGATTAAAGAAATGCAGGCTTGGTAAGCATGAAACTATGGAAGCCTGGTTCCGCCACTGAAAATAAATAAATAAAAATGTTATTGCAACTTTTATCAATTCTGACTTTTTTTTTATTTCCTCAGAATTGCAAGATTAAAAAAAACTCACCAGTCCGAGAAATAAAGTCAGAATTTTGAGATAAAAAACTTACAATTCTGACTTTTTTTCTTGCAATTGCGAGTTTATATTTTGTAATATTTACTTTTTTCGCAATTCAGATTTTTTTTCTTAGAATTGTGAGATATAATCTCGCAGTTTTGAGTTATAAAGTCCAGTTTTGAATGGGACTGGGACTGATATGTTCTTATAATTGTGAGTTTATATCTCACAATTCTGACTTGATAACCTGCATGTACCCTGCAAAACTGGACTTTATAACTTGCAGTTGTAAGAAAAAAATCTAAATTGTGAGTTTACATCTCACAAGTGTGACTTTTTTCTCAGACTTGCGAGTTTATATCTCACAATTCTGACTTCTTTTCTTGCAATTTTGACTTTTTCTTGCAATTCTGACTTTTTTTTCCCTCAGAATTGTGAGATACAAACTCACAGTTGCAAGTTACACGCAAGTTACACACACACACACACACACACACACACACACACACACACACACACACACACACACACACACACACACACACACACACACACACACACACACACACACACACACACACACACACACACACACACACACACACACACACACAGCAGTGGGCAGCCATACTGCTATCGATGCGGCACCCGGGGAGCAGTTGGGGGAAAGGTGCCTTGCTCAAGGGACTCACCTCAGTCGTGGTATTGAGGGTGGAGAGAGTGCTGGTTATTCACTCCCTCCACCTTCAATCCCTGCCAGACCTGGGACTCGAACCAGCAACCTTTCGATTACGAGCCCAACTCCCCAACCATTAGGACACAGCTGCCCCTGCCCCAAAAAAGCCACACTTGCGAGATATAAACTCACAATTCAGATTTTTTTCTCACAATTGCAAGTTATAAAGTCCAGTTTTGCAGGGTAAAAAAAGACTGATGTGCTCTCAGAATTGCAAGTTTATATTTCACACTTCTGATGTAGTAACTCACAGTTGTGTGTTATAAAGTCAAAATTGCAAGATAAAAACTCGATTCTGAGGAAAAAAAGTCACAATTGTCACAATTCTGACTTAATTTCTTGCAATTGTGACTTTATAATGCACAATTCTGACTTTATATCTTACGATTCTCAGAAAAAAAGTCAGAGTTGTGACAGAATTGTTCTGTTTAGTGGCGGAAACAGGCTTCCATACAAAACAGCCTTTTTCAAAAACATTAAAAAATCTTACAGACCCCAAACTTTTGAAAGGTACTCTGTTAATGATCATACACTTGTGAATGTTACCATTGTTATGCTAATGACAGAGCTGCCACATTGTTTCTTTATATATCATTGTTTATTTATTTAAATTAAATCGCACTATGAAATTCAAATTTCAGCATTTAGCCTTTGTTGTATTAGCTCATTGAGGTAGCTTGAAGCAACAACAATTTATTTTGAGTCTACCAACCAACAACGTTCCTCAGTGTTTGAGACATTGTGACATGTTTATAGGGTTGCTGCTGGGTGCAGAAGTAAATTCTTAGTTTTTGAAATGGCTACATCCCTCTACCATTATGTGTGTGTGTGTGTGTGTGTGTGTGTGTGTTAGTGTGACTCCATCAGTGTTTTTGTTCCTGAAATGAACTATTGGCTTGGGTCCACAGCTCTTCATACACACTTCAGAGACCGATGCCCTGCTCTCAGCTCTCTGTTGCCCAGGAAACAACCTTCTCAGTGCCACAGGCAAGGGTGGGCCGCCATTGTGGAGCTCTCGAGTAGAGCACTTCAGCTCACAGGACTCTAATTCCCTCTCTCATGCTTTCTGTAGAATCCCTCTACCTCTGCTGTTCATTATCTTTGGCCATTGTGTGTGTGTGTGCGTGTGTGTGCCTGTGTGTGTGAACACTTGATTGTGTTTGGTAGTTGTATTCCATATCCACATAAATATCTACCCTTGTATCTCATTCTAATTATTATAATGGTATCATTTTAATGGCGTCATTACTTTATTAGTGCAGCACTGTGTTTTACACATCAATATTCATCAGAAAGAACGGTTTAATCTCACTTTGTGTTCATTTCTCAACGGAAACAAGAAAGTTACATAAACACAGCTTTAAAAACTTTCAAATGAGTAGCCGCAGTAATAAATTCTTCTTTTTTATGGCATCTTTATGGTGTCTGTTACTTACATGCTGTTTTAGGACTGATTCCAAACAAGACAACATTAATCTGAAAGCTTTGCTCATGTACTGAGTCTCAGCAGGTCTTGCCCTGAAAACCAAAACCCCTCTGTTATCTGGGATTAATCTGCAAGAGAATGGGACAGAATCTTTATTAAATTCATTAGGTAATTAATTCAATTTCACTAAAGCTGCGCTGCATTACATAAATGAGTATTTTAATGTGAAGCAGACTCTGAGTGAAACATCACAGAGATCATGCAGGGCGCAAAAACAAACAGTCACTGGAACTCGATGACACAGCGTTGCATTGTGGGAAAAAAAAAAAAGCTAATAATCACTTGACTTCAGCAATAAATACAGAGACTGTAGTGTTACTTTACAATAAAACACTATAAAAATGAGTTCATTTGCTAATGCTGTTGATTTTGTGCAGGTTTGACAGTTTTAGAATGTAAATAATGTGAGAATTTCATGTAACACTTTTTTTGTTGTTGTTCACATGCATCACTTCGATTTTCTGGCACAAGCTTTTTGCTGCAGTTAATTAGATAATTGCTTTATTTATTTATACTCATAAATAATCAGTTACTTTGTTCCATGTAGTCTCAACTGACTCTCATATTAAATATAAAAATGCATGCTCCAGCTGAACACTGACACATTCAGTCTGATTGGATGGCTTCATACAATTTACATGGTTTTTGTGCTTGAACAAATTGCAAAAGTAATGCATTTTGATACTCTTATGAATGGTGGTGAATTGACCCAAAAGAGAAAAAAATGGTTGAATTAAGTAGTTATTTTTGTTTTCTTTGCGCACAAGTAGTATTCTCGTAGCTTCATAAAATTACGGTTGAACCACTGATGTCAAATGGACTATTTTAACAATGTTCTTACTACCTTTATGGGCCTTGAACGTGCCAGCATTGCTTTCTATGCAGGGTCAGAAAGCTCTTGGATTTCATCAAAATATCTTAATTTGTGTTCTGAAGATGAACGAAGGTCTTACGGGTTTGGAACGACATGAGAGTCAGTAATTATTTTACATACTGTATGCTGGTGCTCCTGAGGAGGATGCCACAAACACTTTTGACAGAACATTTACACCCAGTCACATCCATCCAATAGCAGATCCATTAGCAATGCTTTATATTAGCAATGCAAAGGCCGTCTGTGCTATTGACAAAACAATATTTATCGATTAATCGTTTTCGTTTCTTGGTCTGTTTTAATCATCCACACCATCCACTCACCTTACGTACTGTAAGTAATGCATTCATAGCTGCGCAGTGCGATGCAAAGCAATTTTCTCAGTGGTTGAGGTTGATTATGTGTGTCACCGACATTCAGCAAGTATGTAATCAGATAGGATAGATTTAATCACGTGCTGTCACGCCATCTTATGCAGTCCTGAACTTAGACATGAGTCAAAGTGACAATTGGACATGTTTGCAGACTCAAAATATGACCTTTTAACAGCGTTGTCCAAAGATATTTTGCACAAGGATGTATTCTCAATTTAATTTATTCAATGCATGACTTAATTGGAGTTTAAGGTCCTACACACCAAGCAAAAACAGACCAATCACATAGGAATTTTTTTGTCATGTGAAAAAGGTATTCCTAAAAGGAATAAAGAATACGTTAAAGGATTACTTCACTTTCAGAATAAAAATTTCATGATCATTTACTCACCCCCATGTCATCCAAGATGTTCATGTCCTTCTTTATTCAGTCAAAAAGAAATTGAGGTTTTTGAGAAAAACTTTTTAGGATTTTTCTCCATATAGTAGACTTTAATGAAGAACTATGGGTTGAAGGTCCAAATTGCAGTTTCAGTGCAGCTTCAAAGGGCTCTACACAATCCCAGTCGACGAATAAGAGTCGTATCTAGCAAAACAATCTGTCATTTTCTAAAATAAAATAAAAATTTATATACTTTCTAACCCCAAATGCTCAGCGTGCACTAGCTTCACACGTTAAGTAAACACGTTGAAAAGGTCACCCATGGCGTAAGCAGAAGTACTGACCCAGTATTTACAAAGCAAACGTGTAAAGAAAGTCAAACGCCCTTTACAAAAAAACCTTAAAAAACGATGTGAGATGATTTTGAAGTTGGAGGAGAAAATGAAATGGAGTTTTTCGTCCAACCCTACTATTTTGAACCAGACCACACGTGACGTTTCCAACGTAATTACGCAATGCATGAAGTCGTAGATGTGCATCCCAGAGCTAGTCCAAGATGAGCATTTATGGTTAAAAAGTATATACATTTTAATTTTTTTTTTTAGAAAATGACAGATTGTTTTGCTAGATAAGACCCTTATTCCTCAGCTGGGACTGTGTAGAGTCCTTTGAAGCTGCACTGAAACTGCAATTTGGACCTTCAATCCGTTGATCCCCATTTAAGTCCACTATGGAGAAAAATCCCGGAATGTTTTCCTCAGAAACCTTAATTACTTTGCGACTGAAGAAAGAAAGACATGCACCCAACATCTTGGATGGCATGGAGGTGAGTACATTATCAGGAAATTTAAATTCTGGAAGTGAACTAATACTTTAAGGAACATAAAGTGGGATGATTGAAAATAAGTACAGTTGATAGAATTATTTTACATTTTTTTATTGTGAAGATTTTTAAGTTTGTGTTTTGCATTGAGTGAAATTATATTGCATCTATTGATATTGCATTTCTTCAAAGCACTTGAAATGTGTGGATAGACTTTCTGTCTGGTATTTGTTTTGCTTTTCAATTCCTTTTTTTCGTGTGAACGGGTCTTAACAGTGGTTATTTAGCTTTTTAACTGTACAACTGTTCATAACATACATAAAGGTCAAGTTTCAGAAAAAGCTGTTGTGTGAAATCTGCTAAATGTCTGGCTGGAGTAGAGTTTCTCATCTCTTTCTTTTCTGTGCCCTCGAAATGTGCTTTCTCTCTCTTTCTCAGTGGAGATTAATGGTACCCATCTGCTGTAACATGTGGGGTTTGTCTAGATGATGCTACTGTGACATGATACATAATGGAGCCATTGTTTCAGCAAAATGGCTCAATCAGCCGAGATTTGTTTAATACCGCGCCTGATAAGACATCGGGGTGTCGCAGACAGGCTCTTCTTTCCTGTCAATGGTTTGAAATGATGAGTGTAAGATAACTGTCATATTTGTGACATCTGTCATACATTTCTTCTTATTATTATCAATGCTGAAAACAGTTGTGCTGCTTAATATTTTTTGTGGAAGCTGTGATATAGATTGATGCATAGAAAGTTCAAAAGAACAGAATTTATTGAAATAGAAATAAAAAAAAACACTGCTTCTCCCTAGATCTTTTTACTTTGGTCTTCATATGTCTTTTTTTTTTAAAGACTCTTCAAGTGCTGTATGTGTGGTTGTGATACGCATATAGTTGATGCCTATTGAGCATTAAACATAAGTATGCTGCTTTCATGTTCATTAAAACACATGCGAACACAGCTTCTATTCTTTATTGACACTTTCCACCTCTGTAATTTATTTGCACAATGTTATTATCTTTGAAGTATGCCAACTCTCCGTTGGATATCATATCTATCACATAATATTCACCATAGAGCTGTTGTGTTAATGCGAGCCATCTGCTAGGCTTTCTTTTCTTCTTAGTTCAAGCTATCTTGTCACCATGCTGTGACAGTTATGCAAAAAGCACTAATACAAAGTGAGAGCAAAGTTTAATTTGGTTAATGAAGGCGCCACATTCATTTCACCCACGTTCCCTTGCACTTCACATTCTCACGTGTCCTTCATGTCCTTTAACCAGCTACACAATACAAGGTTTTGATTTTAAGGGTCATATTATTTAAATTTTGTTCTTTGAGGTCTACTTGTCAAGGTTTCTTGCCAGCAAAAACAGTAATAATTTAGTTTTTCACCATTTTCTTTTCTCTCTTTGAACTTTAGACTGAGATCGTACCTTGAGGACTTTTATGCAGACGCAGTCTTTTGATTGGCAAATCTTTTCTCATAATATTAGTCATAGCGCTCACTTACAGGTCGCATGTTTGCTTTCAGATCCAATATTGTTTTCATTTCTTTCTTTGTCTATATTATGCTGTGTTGTGACAGGTTCACAACAGACATGAAACGGAGGCACAGCAGCATTTATACCAAGCGTTTTGAGCTCTGACTGTGAAGATCGCATCCTGCTGCATTTATCACAGAGCTGGACTGTATAGATTATGGAGGAATGGAACAAAAGAGATTATATATGGTACAGAAATGAATCAGTTTGACAGGGACAAATCCGTTTAAGAGTGATGAAGGAGGAGAGAAGGGAGAGCGAGAAAAACAGAAAAAGCTGAGAAGGGAGGAGTGATAAAAACACAGATGAGAGGAATGTAATTGAATAAAAGCTGGAATGTGAGGGAGCAGTAGGAGATCCTGATCTTATTAGGATTAAGAAACAGGCCTTTGTGAATGATGGTATAATATAAGCAAACTCAGATATAACGATAGACAAAGCAAAACATTTCAGAGAATATTAATGAATGAAAGTCAGATTTTAGCTATAGTTGGGTATTTTCTTTCAAATATTTAATAAGCCTCCCTCCATGTGTACTGTTTAATGAATGTCTATGAACTCCAGAACACTATTTTTGTGGGAAAATTGGAAGAATGCATAACAGTGTGGCACTTATTGGTGGTTCTTATTGGTTAAATTAGTCAAAATATTTAATACTCAAACACTACCATTCTTGTTTTTTTTTTTTTTTGTTTTGTTTTTTTTACATATAGTAACACTCTAAAGTATTTATGTATAATGCATTAAAGGGTCATTATTAAATGGTATAATGCAATAATTATTCATAATGTGCATTGTAATACATTATATCATCTCATAATTTATAACCAAATTTAAAATGCATAGTTTAACAATGAATTGATAAGTGTAATATTGTATAAACTCTATGGTTACAATTATTCATGAGATTACAATGCATTGTAAGCTGCTTTACAAGGCATAATCAATGCATTACAACTACTTTTATAATGCATTATTTTGGCATTTATATGCATTTGAATTTTGGCGCACTTTTTTCTCTGTATAGTGTTGCTATGGCAACTAGTAAAAGCCGTAAATTTGGTTATGCTAGCGTGTGTGGAAATATTTAAACCACGCGTGTTACCACTAACCTCGCGTTAGGTTGTGCCCCGCTCACCCTAATTCCGAGATGAAAACACATGACATTCTACTCTATCTGAATTATGTGTTTCTATGGCAACACTATCAACGCCAAAGCCCTCACGTGTTCCTGAACTCATAATTACAATTTGTAAACTCTGAATGTTTTTAGAATTATGACTTAAAGGTGCAGTGTGTAATTTTTAGCGGCATCTAGCGGTGAGGATTCGAATTTCAACCAACGGCTAAGTCCCCCGCTCACCCCGCCCTTTCGAAACGCATATAGAAGCTACGGAAGCTGACACACACCTGACAGTAGCCAATCAAGCGATGAGGTTTCTGTACAAAGGTAAGTCAAAGAATTATATTTACTTAATTATTCAGTAAACCAATATGTTATTGCAAATATTATTGTTACTCATTGATCATTGTCTCAGGTTTATTCGCTGACTTTAGTTAGATTTTTTGTATGACAGTTAGTAGGGTTGGGCGACGTCTAACGTTACCAAATTGGCATCGGACGAAGTCTACAGTGAAACATCATGATGAAAAGTGAAATGCGATCGTGCATACAAAATCAGTTTCAATGCCATGCACATTACTAGCGGCCCCCTGATGCCCGCAATTTATATACAGTATAATTACTTAACGATATAACCGCGAGAGAAACTTCTTCACGCGCATTTCAACGTGATGACGACACGAGCGGCCTCTTAAAACACCAACAAATAAGTAGAACAACGTACTGACGAAACACGCTCTGTAGAAGTTTGTCCGTTTAGGGCTACTATAGAAACATGGCGGCACTAAATGGCGACTTCCATGTAAGGGGACCCGCGGTGTATATAGATATAAATTGCTCGTTCTAAGGTTATAAAATCATAACGGCATATTATTTAAGGTCTTTACACACCTCTGAAAACATAGTTTTGTATGTTATATTGCATTTCTGCCAATAAATTCTCCTAAATATTACACACTGCACCTTTAAACCAGTTACAGACGTGTTACCACGTGACCGCCGTCAGGTTCGTTTTGGCGCTACCTCCGAGTCCGACAACATGGAAAGCTCTGAGTAAAATGTCACGCGTTGTCATCTCGGAATTACGGTAATTACGACATAGCGTGAAGGCAGCATAAATAAAGTATTATCAGACTTTTTATTCAGCAAGGATGAATTCTACGAATCAAAAATGACAGTAAATACATTTGTAATGTTACAAAAGATTTCTAATTCAAATAAATGCTGCTCCTTTGAACTTTCTATTCATCAGACACTCTGAAGAAATAAATAACGGTTTCTACAAAAAATATATCACAACGGTTTTCAACTCATAAATATAAGAGATGTTTCTTGAGCACATTATATGATTACTGAAGGATCATGTGACACTGAATACTGCAGTAATGCTACTGAAAATAAAGCAATTATTATACATTTAAATAATAAATGGTTAAAAACCATTCTATAAATAGGATCAAACAGATAATTGTAAAAAAAAAAAAAAAAAAAAAAAAAAGTTATATATTTCACAATATTACTGTTTTTACTGTATTTTTGTTAAAAGAAATCTTTGATAAAACATTTTGGTGAGCATAAGAGATTTCTTAAAAAATAAAATAAAATAAAATAAAATAAAATAAAATAAAATAAAATAAAATAAAATAAAATAAAAATCTTACCATCCCCAAACTATTGAACAGGAGTCTGTATGAAGATTTTAATTTAATTTAATTTAATTTAATTTAATTTAATTTTATTTTATTTTATTTTATTTTATTATTTCATAAAGGTTTTATGATTATTTAAGTAATGTCATATCAAAGGCACCTACATTGCTAAGTGTCTGGAAGAGGCCACTAACACATGCAAGATATGGCAAACCGTTTGGACGTATTTGCATTTTAGGGTTCAAGCATGTCTGTATGCATTCTTTAGATGCATTTACATGTGTTTTTCATGTGCAATCAATAAAAACTACCCACTGTATCATTATATGCAAACCACATTGAAAGTTCCCATAGCCGCCAAGTGATGGCTGATTTTCCTCATTAGCTGGGTCATTTAAAACATCCAAATACTTCAGCTTCACTCCTGTTAACTTTGAAAGACATTTATGCATCTTTCTATTTGGACATCCTCCCCTGCTGCTTTGCTGAAAAGCAATGAAGAAGATGTTTGGCAAGGTTTTTACAGAGTGGAAATGTTGCCTTACAGAGTTTTGGGTCCGTTTTCAATTTTTCCTGATGATTTGTATGGAAATTGTCAGTGACATTGGTGTAATTATGGGATAAATGCTGTTCCACAGCCAGCTCGTAAATAGAAAAATCAGCGAGACGATTTTTCAAAGGGATGTTGCTCAGCTGATGGGGCTGTTGACAGCATGAGTCTGACCCTGCCGCGAATGCACGCTCTCTCTGTGTGTGTGTGTGTGTGTGGCGATGGTTGTTTTGCAGCTTCCTGTCACTATCTTCACTGATGAACTCTCAGTGTCTTGATTCTGTCTCAGTTCATCTCTATCAGAGACGCAGAGTGTGTATAAATAGCTTGTACTACACGAAAGTGAACAGGAAATTGAAAAAAAACCTTGTATTACTCTATTTCAGAAGGAGGAAAGAAGATGAGTGAGCACAGAAGCGAACAAGTGACAGATCTGGGGACAGACAGACTCAGTCCCGGAGTGGAAGAAGAGATCTGACAATGATAATCAGGTCAGTGTGCCGGCTGGGACGCGTTCCACTCCATCCGTCCCCTGGGAACCAATCATTGGTTTGTTGCCTCTCTGTGGATACAGAAGAGAGAGAGACCAGCGACTTCTGTCTGCGGCAATCTGTTACTTTTGGTGGATTATTTCTAATGCTGACAAGCAGCTCCCCACAGTATTTGCTTGAAATGTGTTTAAACACATTTTTGTGTCATTTTTAGGGAATATCAGATTAAATATAATTATAGAACATGTAATGGAAGTGATTCTCAAGGACAGATAGTCATACCAATACATCATCCATTAAGTCCCAAGAGAAGCATGACATCTTTTATTTAGAGAACTCTCTTTGACTTAAAAGACGGTAGTCAGATAGTGAAACACTTTGACAGGGTGTGGACGCTTTATCTCCAACTTTAGAGTGCAGTGAGAACGGGATGAGAAATGCTTCAGTACATGACTCAGAACAGCAAACAGGAAATCCCCCTCCAATCAGCAGGAATCTGATATCTGTAATGCTGCTGGATTCCAACTGAGCTATCAAAACTTTGGCTAGACGAGATGGAATGGTATCATGAGGGAGAGAAGGAAGCAGAGGACTGATCGGGGGGTTAATTGAGGTTGCTAAGTTTATAATAATTTAGGAACTCTAGCCCATCTTTGATCATCCAGTATATGAACATATGGAGCAGGCTAAGCAGATGTTATCTATATTAGAGCTAATCAATGTTCTACTGATCAAATATTTGACTATGAACTTTGTAGATCATAATATACAAATAACCAAATACATCTGGTATTATCATCTGAAATGTCTCCAGTGACCATTTATTAGCATATTTCTTAGATATTTTGGAGGGGAGGTTTTTAAAATAATGTACAACCTACACAAAATCCTAAATCAATAGTGTTTTCAGGGGTCATAAACTGAAAAAACAAAATATTTTGATATATACAGTGAGAGGTTATAGCACTATAAAAACATCCTTTAAAGGAGAAGTCCACTTCCAAAACAAAGATTAACATATAATGTACTCATCCCCTTGCCATCTAAGATATGTCTTTCTTTCTTCAGTCATAAAGAAATTATGTTTTTTGAGGAAAACATCTCAGGATTTTTCTCCATACTGTATAATAGACTGATATGGTGCCCCGATTTTGAACTTCCAAAATGCAGTTTAAATGCAGCTTCAAACGATCCCAAATGCGGTTGTAAACAATCCCAGCTGAGGAAGAAGGGTCTTATCTAGCAAAATGATTGGTTATATTCATTTAAAAAAAAAAAAACAATTTAAATACTTTTTAATCTCAAATGCTCGTCTTGCCTTGCTCTGTTTACAACCGCATTTGGGATCGTTTAAAGCCGCATTTAAACTGCATTTTGGAAGTTCAAACTCGGGCACCATATCAGTCCATTATATGGAGAAAAATCCTGAAATGTTTTCCTCAAAAAACATAATTTATTTACGACTGAAGTAAGAAAGACATGAACATCTTGGATGACAAGGGGGTGAGTACATTATATGTGAATCTTTGTTTTGGAAGTGGACTTATCCTTTAAGTTTTAGAACTCAAAACTTTCTTGTTAGTCTAAAAACAGCTTGTATTGAAGCCATTCTGCCAAAACGACAGGTTGTGGAATGGGCCACTTTATGATGTAATAGTGTGGCTAAACACTGCCTCCTCAGAAGATGATCAATGCCTGCTTCTACATCAAGTTCTAGACCACGTCAGTAAGAACTTGGTCCTTTGTTCACTTCATTTTACCATGGATTCGTTTACAAACAAGGCAATTCAACGCATGATTTTCAGAAACATGGAAACTAATGTGTCAAACACTGCTGTGCTGAAAATATTGGATCCGACAGTAATGTCGCACCACACAAGTTTGTGTTAGTGTGAGTTTTTTATTATGTGGTCTCTATTGCTTTGTCGAATATTGCAGATCGTTTGATATGTACTGAGTATTTATGCATTTTTGACTTGAATCACAGCCACGTCCATCTATGAAGAATGTAGGCTGTCAAACATACACAGCTGTTAGCCAATCATACCACTGGGCAAGTCTACAATCCGTCATGCCTATTCAGAACGTCCTGTTGAGGGGTGTCAAAACAGGACAGAAAATAACCTGTTTCTTCTAAATTTTGATGTTTTTTGTGTTAAAATCTTGATAACATTTTAAGGGAACCACAGAGAACAGTACAAAATAATAAAAAGGCAGTTCATTGCCCCTTTAACAAAAGATGAAAACATTCACGGATGCTCAAGAAAGCAACATAATGCATTAAGAGCCTGGGGTGTAAACTTTTTGAATTGGATGATCAGGGTAAATTGTACTTATATTGTCTTTTGGGAGACATGTAAATATTTATGAAGCTTCTGAAGTGCAATACAAAATGGGAAGGGAAAAAAATCTGTAAACAAAATAAGAAAAATGTTACATTCCCTAACCCTTAATGCATTGTGTTGCCTTCTTAAGCATCACTAAATGTTTTCACCTTTTGTAATAGTTATGTATGAGTTCCTCAGTTGTTCTGAGCGTGAAAAGATAGATCTCAAAATCATACAGTCGCTTTTAGAAAGTGTTCAAATATGCAGAAGATGCTGAAAAAAAACAAACAAAAAGAAAAACAAATAATGTGCAGGAGCTAAAGGATTTTTCTGAAGAACAGCAAGCAGATTAACTGCTCAGGACTAACAGGGAACTCATGAACAACTATCACAAAAGATAAAAACAGCCATGGATCATTCAGGAAACAACAGAGTATTAAGATTCAAGGGCATGTAAAGTTTTGAACGGGGTCATTTATATAAATTCAGTTATTATTTTGTCTTATGGAGTATATATAAATATCTGTTATGTTAAATAGTTTATTCATGACAGTACTAAAAAAAAAAACAAAAACATACAGTTTTCATGATTTCTCTTATTTTGTTAAAATTATTAATATTTAGCATATTCTGCAAGGGGTATGTAAATTTATGAGCACAACTGTATCCTTGTTTTAATGTGTCTCTGGCCATAGAGTTATTTAGATGGATGCTAAGGCTTTTTAGGTTGGGTAGAATCTGTGTTCTCTAAGCCAGTTTTTAAGCTGCCTTCAATGGCTTCAATACGCTGCATTTTCCACCAACTGGCAACCCGGGGTATCAAAATACTATTAGTTTTACTGGAAGCAGGCAAAATCGCACAGACCAAAACACAACAGACATTCCGACACGGAATGCACAATTTCAAAGTAGAATACCTGGCTGTAGTGTTGAACTTAACATGTTTCCTAAATACCTGTGAATGTTTTATGGTGTATTTATGCTTTGGTACAGTCAAAAAAAATTACATACAGCACCTTTGACATTTGTAGCAGAAAACATTTAGAAATTCTCTCTTTGTTTGACATTTTCAGGCCTGCTGGCGTCGAGTTGGAGGACATGTCTTTGGAGGGCAAATTTCAGAGAGAAGACGTGTGAGTGAAATATGGTCTAGTTTAGTGGCTAAGTCTAGCATAAGTTAGCAAACTGGCTGAAATTGCTCACAGCACCTTTAATTCATTACATTTTTGTTACGGTTATGATTTGATAAATTGTCTCCTCCCAGCCAAAGTTCAAAAGTCGCAGGAACAAATTGGACTAGCGGGAGGAAAACAGCTTCCTCTGGGAGGGGAGAATGTGGGAAAGAAATAGAGAAGAAAACGAAGAGTTGGTAATTGCCAGTCAAGCCCCCCCAAAAAGGAAAAGAAACGCTGAGTCGGTTCATTAGCGTGAGACGTTATCGGCAGTCTCGCGTGTTCATTTGCTGTTAAAACTGTCATCTTTTAATGGAAATTAGCCTCAGTTTTTTCTCCCTTTTCATGTGGAGTTTGTTGTTCTATTCTGCGTACATCAGCAGAACAGAACAGTAGAGAAACAAGAGCGAGAAGAGAGAGAGAGCGAGTGAGGGAATTTAGCTAAGGTGGACAGATCCCAGAGCACACAGCCTATTTATCTTCCTTCTAAAGTGGCGAATTGTGAATGCCGGCACTAAGTGATTCCATCTATCTCTGATTTCACGCAACTCACAGAAACGTTTGTGTTGTCCTCTATGGAGTCATTTTCAAAACAGTTGAAGTGCGCAGGAGATCTGATTTCATTACTGTGAGAGGAGAGAGAGAGTGAGAGAGTCAGTGTGTGTATTTTCACGGCCTTTTCCTTTGTCTTTAGCGAGCGTCTTTGTCGTTGCTGCCCATTAAAATCACGAATGAAATTGTGCTGCGTTTACAGATAACTGATTGTCATGGAAACAACGGCGCTTCAGTGTATCTTCGCAGGAACAACATCACATCCCCATTAAACCGACGTGCCGCTGCCACCGCAGCAAATTTAACCGGCGGACACGTGTTAGTCCCCACACGACAGGAACTAATGTAATAAGGCCTCTATCTCGTTTCAGCGGAGGAGCATTTTGAGCGTTGCACCGATGTTATGAGGCTATTACAAGCCGTATAGCTGACCTAAGATCAGTTCTGTGTTATTAATAAAAGAGAGGGATTTGGAGGGATGAGGCTGGAAATGGTTATGTGTGAGCGTTCCTCCTCCCAGAAGCCCCATAATTTGCTTTGATTGGGCCATCGATCTTGTTTACTGGGGGCATGAGTGCTTCTCACACCTCATCTAAACTGTTTTTCAGTAAATAAAGCTGCTCATAATTCCTTCCTGGATGCTGCAGAAGGAGTTTCATAGTTGATAAGCAATGTTAGGGAGTAGCTAACTAAAAATAGCAGCGCTAATAGCGTAACTAGATTTTTCAGTAGTGTGGCAGTGGTTAAAGGGATCGTTCACCCCAAAATGAAAATTCTGTCATTTATTCTCCCTCAAGCTGTTCTAAACTTGAATTTCTCTCTTCTGTGGAACATAAAAGAATATATTTTGAAGAACGTTGCTAACCAAACCAAAACCTGGTCCCCACTGTATGTTTTTTTCCTCAATACTATAGGAGTCATTGGGCTTGGAACTTGTGTAAATATATGAGTAAATTCGGAGTAATTTGTGTGTAAAATAGATCTTTTTAATGAATTCCAATCATTCGTACATAGGGTATGCATGCACACTCATTCACAGTTAGCATAATCCCCGGCTATGAATTACTGCTATGTAAATTACGTGTCCAAGAACACAGTGGAATCTTCTGGACTCCCTTCTCAGGTTTGGCTCCGGTATATTTCATAGATGCAGCAAAGACTAATAGGCCATATGCCTATTATGCTGCTTTGGTGGCACAGTGTTTTTTCAAGCTGAGACACTTTTGCTGCTATGATTTGGAATATCCATGGCAGTAACGTATTACTAATATATCATTTTGGAGAATATTACTGAATATACTACTGAATATATTACTGAGTAATATTAACTTCTCCATTGTTGTTCACTTGTTGTACAAGTAGGATGGTGGGTTGGTGTAGTATTTGTCCAGCCCATCCTCCATTGATTGGACGGCTGGGTAAAAACTGACAGTGACGAGCGCTGTTCTTTTTTTCCGCAGTTATAGAGTTACCAAAAAAAAAAAGACAGGGCAAAAGAACTTGCGAAATATTATTATGGCAGTGCATCAAAACAGTTTGCCAAAAACAACATTTTATGCACCATTTACACATATGAGGGAGCAGGTGTACATTTCTTTTGTTTTGAAAATACAAACATTTTCATAAATTCAAAAGTTTACGTCAGAATGGCTTTACAAATGATTTACACAATTTTTTTTTTCTGCTCAAGTTTCATGAATGAGGCACAATGTGAGTAAATGATGACAGATTTTTTTTTTTTTCCTTTTGGGTGAACTGTCACTTTAAACTATCTTCCTAATAGTGTAGATATTTACGTTCTATAACAAGTCGTGGTGTGGTGTGACCAATCACTACATCGCTGTTTTTAATGAGTTTGAGTTGAGGGAAACAAATGTGATAACATGTTCTCTGTTGACCTTATATGTATAACAGGAAAGTCTGATTCATTCTAGTGCACCGACTTATCCTGAACGGTCCTTTATCTCAGATGTTTGGAAAGTTTTATTCATTCCAGTGACTCTGTTCATCCTAAATAGTCCACTGTCTCATAGTGATCTTCTTAAATCATCTTAAATGAATGTAGTGTTGTGTTGCAATGTGTGTAGTGTTAGAAAGAATGATTCATCGAAGACAATTTTTTTGCAGAAAATATTTAAAGCTGTTAATGCAGGGGCAGAGCTAGGTTTGGCCACTCCACTCACAACTGCTGTCATTTTTTTTTTTTGACAAAAATTGCATTTATTTTGTAGTGTTAGAAAGAATGATTCATTGAAGACAATTAATTTTTTAGGAGAAAATATTTCACGCCGTTAATGCAGGGGCGGGGATAGGGTTGGCCACCCCACTCACAACTGCTGTCGTTTTTTTTGTTTTTTGACAAGAAATGCATTTATTTTGTAGTATTAGAAAGAATGATTCATTGAAGACAATTAATTTTTCGCAGAAAATATTTAATGTCGTTAATGCAGGTAAGGGGCAAGGGCTGGCCACCCCATTCACAACTGCTTTCGTTTGTTTTTTTGTTTTGTTTTGTTTTTGGTTGTTTTTGTTTTGTTTTGTTTTGTTTTTTTTTACAAGAAATGCATTTATTTTGTCGCAGAATGTCTTTACGACCACATAAAACCACAATGGCTGCATCAAAGCTCTAAAACGAAAGGCTAGTAAAGTATGTTAACATAAAGATATGACAAAGATGTTTGGTACACATTATCTTTGAGGTGTCTAGTATTAATATATGAATTCACATATATTCAGTTTTGTTGAGTGTGGTCATAGAATTAGTACTGATAGTCAGTAGTGACCGGTGGGAAAACAGTGAATTTAGGTATACATATAAATCCAATTACAGTTGTTAGTGAAGATTGAACTAAAATGTTGCAATGACAAAATATTGCGCTAAATTAAAAGTTCAAATGTTACATATAGGTTGCAATATTAGTAGCACTAATATAAAAATATGAAGATATATTACAAAAAAGTAATAGTTTTAAAATGCATTGATGGTTGTATTTATTATTATTATTATTATTATTATTATTATTATTATTTATGCATAATAGTAACCCTAGAATGTGATGTATAACAATTTTTATGACTTCAGAAATATGTTAATTCAGTGTACACATTATCCCAATGGTCACAATTGTGACTGACCATAGAACAATTTTTCACACACTTTTCCAAAAACAACAACAACAAAAAAAAAAAGTAAAAAATAATTATTGCTACATCATTTGGATATTTTCATGTCTGGGAAAAATTTGGGAATGGGTTAAAAATATACTGTCTTTATGTTGTTTCTGCAACAATTTAAAGATTAAATGTGAAATTATTACAACATAACATATATATTTTAAAACTGTAATGTTAAGTAGGATTAATTGTGATCAATTGAAATTAATTGCGATTAATCGCAATTAATTTCGGAAAAAAATGTGTGATTAATTAGATGGTTCTATTAATTAGTTGATTAATTAGAATTTTTTAAATCGATCAACAGCACTAAAGTTAACATAAATACAAAAATTCACCTCAATTCAAAAGATTCACCTATTCATCTCCATGTGCTGTGTACTGTTTTTGTTATGTAAGCCATGGTGTTTTTGTTGTACCTTGTACAAGAAGAAATATTTAAGATCTTTTTTTCCTGACAAAATACGGCACAGATTAAATTATACATGATCTTTGGACAGTGATATCCAAATTATTTATTTATTTTGATCTATTTTTTAGCATATTTCTGTCTTAACTAACTGTAATGTAGCTACGATTTGTTTGTAGCTTGCTGCATCTAGCTACCTTTTCAGAACAGTATCCTGACTGTCACTACTTAAGATTATGATTAGCTTGTACTGTAGCTTGGCAATATGCACTTTCAAAGTAGCTTTCCCAACCCTGTTAACGCATGCTTACCTTCCTCCCACTTCCGCAGACACCCCGTCTGTCTCCGTCTGTCTCTTTCTCGTCCTGCACACCTTCTTCTCCCATCACTCATGCTTTGACTCTTCAGAGGCAGGCAGGTTTTACTGTGAACAAAGGCCCAAGCGAGCACACAACACATCCATAATGAATGAAGGCAGGCTGTTTTAATGACCGGGTCCAGGAGGAGTCACAGCACAAAGCTCTCCCCGCACCATCAGCTCTGTTCCTGGGATAATGATATCACCCCTGGCCCCAGCGAGGTCTAGAGGAACCTGCGTCTCCATGAGCTTTAATTATCTGTTTGATAAATGCCGGGCAGTGGAAGATGCTAGCTCGGGTTCACGGGTCAGCCTCCGAAACGGGACACGAAGACCCTGGCGGGTAAAAGGTCACGGCGCATTTGCGCACGCTAAGAGCTGCGAAATAACCATCTTTGAAGTGCCATGTTGTATCATTTATTTAAGGTGCACGGCTGCATTTTTAATACACGAGACGCAATAACCTGCAACATACGTGCTGTTATTGAAATGAGGAGGAAAGCCACCGCAGAGGTGTGCGGAAGGATAGATCAATCACTTTAATAGCTGCGGTCTCTCGTATCGCGTGTGTAGAGGACATGGCTCGGGCTGACCTGTTAGTAATGGTGTTGAGTGATTGATGGTTGATCTCTGCTTGCAGAGAGCGCATACAGTGGGCGTCCCAGGGCTAATTTAGTTGCTGCGGCTCAGGAGACGAGAAGATCCGATTGTGTGAAAAGACAGAGGTGCTGTCGACGAGCTAGGAGCGTTAACGTTAGCCGTCAAGAGCCAAGAAGACAGCTAAGACAAAACAAGAACTGCCAATATGGTGTTAACACTATACGCTCACACAAACTGTGAGATGGGTGACTCACGTTTGTGTTGCCTCCCCTGAGTGGCGCACGATAGACAGCGTTTATACTGAAATAAAGAAGGAGGATGGGATGGATGGGAGAGGTAACAGCAGACGGTGAATTATTAAAGGTGCAGGGGGCACTTCAAATACAAAAGACTCCTCAACTCTAGATGAATGCAATCCTATATCTGTCTCAGTGTTCATTCACTTGATGTTTATTGTACTGACGTCCCATAATGCACCACCTGCAGCACTTCCCACGCAGGAACATAAAAGGTGTCATTAATGAATTGGTTTGCTAATATTCTAATTGGACAGGATGGTAATAAAGTTAACCCATGAGATGAATGAATAATTACTGGCAGCCAAGGCTTAAAGGGATAGTTCGCCTGAAATATTTTAATTCTGTCATTATTTACCTCATGTTGTTCCATACTTGTTTTATGTTTTTTTATTTTTTTATTTTCTTTTCCTTGGGACATAAAATAAAATATTTGGATGAATAAATAATATAAATATGTAAAAGTTTGATTAAAATAGAATAAAATAAAAATGGTGCTTTTATGAGTCAGTGTCATTTGTTCTTTAGACACAAGAATATTTCAATATGATAAGGTGGTCTGTTTAAAAAACAATAACAACAACAACAACAACAACAACAAACTTATTTTGTGTTCCATATAACATAAATATTGTAAATAATGCAAATAATGACAGATTTTAAATTTTTGGGTAAACTGTTACCTTAAAAACTAGTAATGGTGGTGAATTTACTAGCACCGAAACCCCAACTGCTCCGGGTGTGTGTTCACGGTGTGTGTGCGTGTTTGTTCACTGCTCACCACTTGGATGGGTTAAATGCAGAGCACAAATTCCGAGTATGGGTCACCATACACAGGTCACGTCCTGTCCTGTCCTGTCCTTTGCTTTCCTGAATTTTAATGTATTTAGTATCTATTGTAATCATTCATTTAGAGTGTTAAATTAAAGTTTATTATATTATATTATATTATATTATTTATACTACATGCAAAAGTTTAGATGCAAGTTTAAGATGCATGCAGAAGATTGCAGATATATATATATATATATATATATATATATATATATATATATATATATATATATATATATATATTAAAAATGCTAAAAATAGTGCTGTTAAACAAATAATTACGATTAATCACATCCAAAATAAACATTTTTGTTTACATAATATATGTGTGTGTGTACTGTCTATTTATTATGTATATGTAAATACACATACATACAGTATATATTTTGAAAATATTTACATGTATTTAAATTTATATTATATTCAGATAATTGGTATATATATATATATATATATATATATATATATATATATATATATATATATATATATACTTATTTTTAATATATAAACATAACATATTTTTCTTAAGTATATACATGTATGTGTGCGTACTTATATATACATCACGATTAATCATTAAACAGCCCTAAAAAATTTCAATGACAAAAGAATAAAAACAGAATAAGAATTCTAAAAAAAAAAAAAAAAAAACTTTTGTGTTCCATGTAAATATTGTAGATAATAATGCAAATAATGATTGAAATGTAAATTTTGAGTAAACTATTGCTTTAAAAACTAGTATTGGTGGTGAATTTTGGTTGAATATCTATTGTAATCATTCATGTAGAGTGTTTAATATTATATTACATATATACTCCATAAAAATGTTTGGGAGATATATATATATATACTAAAAAAATATAGTCTTTTGAACTTTTTATTCATCTTTAAAAAATGTATGAAGGTTATTACAAAACTGTCTGTTTGCAAAAATGGATAACTCCTTTTTTTTTTTCCAAAAATCATGTTTTTTCATTGTGCATTCCAATTAATCTCAATCAAACTGCAGTTGGGTTATTTTGATATAAAGTAAAAATTACTAATGTCACGACAGGCTCAAAGCCACGACAAAAAGTAAAAAACACATAAGACACAAAACCAACTTAAACACTATTTCGGTCGGACCATGATGACAAAGAGTCCGACAGAACCAAGGTTAACTCATAACGAAATCTAAATAAACAAACAAAACAAAACAAAAACCGGGAGCAGGCCACCCCACGCCAACACAGCCCCAACATTTATGGCAGGAAGAACAGGTGGAGATCATTCACTTGATGAGTCTCCCGGCCCCGCCCACTGGCCGGCCGTAGTAGGGAGAACCGGAGACCCGTCACACTAAACAGTGCAGCTAACTAACACAATAAAAACATGATAACATAATAAAAGACATGACTTTTGAAAATAATAAAAAAAAGAGTTATCTGTTTTTGCAAATACACTATTCAACTGTTTTCAACATTAATAATAAGAAGAAATGTTTCTTGAGCACCAGATAAGAATATTAGAATGATTTCTGAAGGATCATGTGACACTGAAGACAGGAGTAATGATCGCTAAAAATTCAGCTATTAAAATACAGAAATTACTCTTTACACAATATTCAAGTAGAAAACAGTTCATTTAAATTATATTTCACAATACTGCTTATTTTTTAAATAAATATTTATATATAAATATTTATTTATTTTTTTATTTATTTTCTATAAAATTAATCTTCACCTGTTGTTTTATATTATATATAATGACACCAGTGAGGTGAATATGGTTTTATGGACACATAAGACCATCACAAAGTAAGCTCCTGTCTCAAGCAGAACCAGGCAAAATAACAAAATAAAAAAAGATGACCGAATGCCTCCTCCCTGACAGCGGGAGGAGAGGCAAATTTGGGGAGGGTGGCCGCTTCTTTTTTCTTTTTCATTTTCTTTTTCTCTTTCATCCCACGCCTTCCCTTTCTTCCTTGTTTTGGTTAATCTTCACAGACGTGCCGCAGCTCTCACTTCTGGAGGTGGTCGGGGAACCCCAGGTCAGGCCGTGCCCAGGGTGAAAGCACTCCTCTGGGCCTGATGTCTGCCGCTCCCCACCTCCATAGCCTCTATCGCACAACCGCCACCTTCATAACTTCCTGAGCGACTCCAAAATGCGACCCTTCCCCCCCTCCGGCTTCCTATGGGTAATCGTCCCCAGCTGTAGAGTGCAGATCTAAATAGGACCGTAGGGAAAAGAGATTTGTAATTTCAGAGAACCATAGAAACAAGAAAAAAGGGAGGAAATTGGTGGCAGGCCACAGAAATTAGCATTCTTTTTGGCTTAAGCAGACATTAAAGATTGAGGAGCCGCTTAAGTCCCATAGAGTGTTGTTAGAGAGGACGAGGCGGTGCGGGGGGTCAAGATCAATGGCACATGGACCCTTTGCACTAGACTCGAGGCCACAGACGGTGCGGATTGTCATACGGCCCTCCTGCTGAGTGCAGCTCAGGACGGGTCCCATCTATTATTGATGCTTGTTTAGATGGGCCTCCTCTGGTCCATTTGGCTGCCATTTTCAGCATGCTCGTTTTTTAACACAACAGATTAAACCATCCTGGAGTTCCAGCA
Source organism: Cirrhinus mrigala (assembly GCA_036247105.1). NCBI lineage: Eukaryota > Metazoa > Chordata > Actinopteri > Cypriniformes > Cyprinidae > Cirrhinus > Cirrhinus mrigala. Next base: position 18,162,094 of record CM070015.1, read on the forward strand.
CTCAATGGAATCATGATGATTCATTCTAATTCTAATTCTAATAATGTCAATCACTGCAAAAATTGTCCAAGAAGAGACAAACTGAAATGAATTTTTGTGGTAATCAGCATTATGCAACAAGTGGTGTCGATTGAGCTGGATTATTATGGCCAGAAGTGATAATTAAAATGATAAATCCTGATAATTTACTCACCCCCATGTCATCCAAGATGTTCATGTCTATCCTTCTTTAGTCGAAAAGAAGTGAAGTTTTTTTGAGGAAAACATTCCAGGATTGGGAGCCAATGGGTTGAAGGTCCAAAATGCAGTTTCAATGCAGCCTTAAAGAGCTCTACACCATCCCACCTGAGGAATAAGGGTCTTGTTTAGTGAAACTCTCGGTCATTTTCTAAAAAAATATTTAAAATGTATGTATGTTTTTAACCACAAATGCTCATCTTGCACTAGCTGTAGTTGAAATGGTCACGCATGATGCAGGCGGAAGTACTGACCCAGTGTTTGCAATGCGAACGTGCAAAGAAAGTCAAACGCCCTTTACAAAAAATGTAAAACAACGATTTTGAAGTTGGAGGAGAAAATGAGATGGCCCTACCCAACTTTTTTGAACCAAGTTCACAGATAAAGAACTAACCACATGTGACCTTTCCAACATGATTATGTTAAGTCACGTTAAGTCATTGCAGAGCTAGTGCAAGATGAGCATTTGTGGTTAAAAAGTATATACATTTTTTATTTATTTAAAAATGACAGATAGTTTTGCTAGATAAGACCCTTATTTCTTGCCTGGTATCATGTAGAGCCCTTTGAAGCTGCATTGAAACGGCAATTTGGACCTTCAACCCGCTGATACCCATTGAAGTCCACTACATGGAGAAAAGTCCTGGAATGTTTTCCTCAAAAACTTTCATTTCTTTTCAGCTAAAGAAAGAAAGATACAAACATCATGGATGACATGGGGTGAGTAAATTATCAGGAATATTTTATTCTAAAAGTGAACTAATCCTTTAAGTACATTTTCAGAATTTTTTTATTTTTTTTTGGGGGGGGGTGAGCTTTTTCTTTAACTTGTATTGAACCCAAAACATTCCTTTAATAATACCTTGCAGATCTTCAGTCAACATATTTGGACTATTCCTGCTCTGTATGTCTCTAAATGTTCACCACAAAACATATTTGCTTAATCCACCCAGACACGGAAGATAAAATCTAAAGTCCTACCTTAGGAGAAATAACTGCATGACATTAAGAATGTAATAACATGTCCTGTATATCTGAGAGCCTTATCGCCCCGTATTTGTTTTATCTTATGGTCTTTATCTGTAAATACAGCTGAAACTGTCAAAACATGAAACAGATACTGAGCGTACTAGCAAACTAGTAAAAGCACACTGAGGTGAGGTTAACAGGCACTATATATTTTGTCTGTCTATTAATACAGTTTATAAGGCTCAGGTTACACAGAAGTTGCCTTATTGCTGTGTAAATCTTTCTTAGCATTTTTCTTTAACTTTCTCCATGACATTGCAGTTCTCCTGAAGTGGGCTTATCTGTATACTTTATCCGGGGCTTGAGAACAGAGGAAATTGCTTTTGGGGATTGTGAATAATTAAAAGATACGTGACAATACTAATAATTAAAACAACAACCATGAATTGTGGACATTTAAGGTCATTTAGCAGTGTTGGAGTCTAAAGATGTATTTTATATGATTATATAGTCACAAATTGCTTGATCTACTTTGTTGAAGTGATTTTATATTAATATTAATTTCACATTCATTGTTGAATAAGGTAAAACATTTGTTAACCTTTGGTAATATGAATAATTATAAGCTGATGCATTAGTGAATCTGTTCACATTTAACAATTAACAGAATTATTTAACCTTTAGTCTTATTCACATGCATTTTTTTATATGAATATACTGTAAATAAGCAGATCCGGTGACTGAAAACAATTTAATAAAACAATTGAACCAATTACAGTCACATGTCATCTCCCCAGGCATTATACCTAGATACCTGCCTTTTCTAAACATAACGTTGAAGCCGTCATTTCTTGGTTTCTGAGCATTAGTGAGCCTGTTGTGGTTCATGCTGAGTAATGACGTGTTTATGAGCAAACAAACAACAGGAATAATATAATTAACTGTCAAACTTAAATTCTGAATTCTCTGATTTGTCCCTCCGGCATCAGTTTTTTATTGCATGTGATATCAAAGAAGGCATTATATTTGCAAATTTGATTGTGACAAAGTGAGGTCTCTCATATTCTCTATTGCCATAATATCAGCATATTGCTGTATGAAAATGTGTCATGCCAGGTAAGATGTCAGATGCTGTCTTGACAGTGGTGTAATGTAACGAAGTAATAATACTTTACTTGAGTTTTTATATTTCAACCTACTTTATACTTTTACTCCACTACATTTCCTAATTAAAATGTATACTTTTACTCCGATACACTTCCCCAAAGCATGTTCGTTACTTACTACAAAATAGTCAGAAGTCAGAAGAACTCGGACTGCAGGAAAGCAGGTTTGACGAATCAGTGGTTTGGCGCTTGCATGTTAGACTTCTAAAAACACCTTTGCTCATGTGCAAACAAGTGCGCGCACAACCGCGGATGATTCATTTTCCACTCAAGTCGAGTCTGTGGTGTGCGATATACAGTATATCTTCTGCGATAATATGGTAAGTGTTGTTGTAATGATGTGCGAGCTGACATAATCAAGTAGTTTATATCACCAAATCAAACACAGAGTGCACGCACTTTGGTTTATTAGTATATTAAAACTCAAAATTTCAGGCATTCTAAATTGTAGACGGCGAAAATGCTTTTGTATGCTTTTTTATATTTGTATAATTTAATATAGTTAACTTAATATATATCTCACAAAGAGTAAGTGACTTACATTTTAAACACAATATTACTTGTTTTTTGCTCAATTTTGCCAAGGAAAATAATTCTAAACAAAGTTTACAGCACTGTTTTGCGTTCGTGAGCAATGGACGGTGTTTACTTATTGAACGAATCAGATTTTTGAACGAATCGGTTGATAAAAATGATTTAGTGATTCACTCATTAACGCAGTCAAATGCTTCGTTCTTAACTCAGTTGACTCAACAGTCACTTACTGCCACCTACTGGGGGTTTTAATTTCACATTTCGACTCACATTTTTCATGTCTTAAGTTATTTCAAATATCAGTATTCAACCTTTTATGTTAAAAACAAAATATTAGGCCTATTTATGCATCTGTAACTGCTGTTTAAATGCATCCATGTCCTCTCTGAGGTACATTAAACTGTGTAAATACACTAAATGCTATTTCAGATGCAGATTCCAGAAATGTTTTCTTATGTTGGAATGAAAGACACTATATAGATGAAGTGCTTCATATTCTTGCCCAGAAATACAACATGAAATAAATAAATAAATAAATAAATAAATTAAAAAAAGAGTTAAAACTCAACATAATCTTGCTACGCAAGCTGTGTGGGAACATTTTATCTCTCTGTCTCTCTGTCTATATATATATATATATATATGCTTTGCTTCTTTTCCATTTTGCATTTACTTGTACTTTTACTAAAAGTAAAAATATTAAATACAACCTAATAAAAGGACCCAGCAGGCTTTTTTAGAGTGCACAAAAACTACCCACTACCTGGGTAAAAATATTAAATACAATATTATTGTATTTAATAAAAAAAAAAAAAAAAAAAAAAGACAGGCATTTAAATTAAATCTAAATAAATAAATAAATAAATAAATAAATAAATAAATACCCCAGCATTTTTAGAGTGTGGGAGAACTACCCAACATCTGGGTAAAAACAACACAATAAAATGACCTAGTAGGCTGAACCCAGCATTAGGGTTTAAAAAATAACCTATCATTTTTTTAGAGTGCAGAAAAACTAGCCACCACCTGGGTAAAGAAAAAAAAAAATAAATAAAAAAAGAAAACAACCCAATAAAATGACCCAGCATGCTGAACCCAGCATTTGGTTTAAAAAAAAAAAAACTATCATTTTTTTAGAGTGCGGAAAAAACATATGGGTCAAAATATAAAAAAAACAACCCAATAAAATGACTTAGCAGGCAGAACCCATAATTTTTTAGAGTGCAGAAAAAGTTACCCAACACCTGGGCAAAAACATTAAAAACACCTCACAAGTAGTACCTCCCACCCGTTCCTCGTCACCAGAGTTCTAATTACGCACACCTGAATCCAATCCAGCCACTCCCTTATAAGACTCTCTCCCTCAGTCCTTCACTGTCTGGTCTGCTGTTCACATCCCCTACTTTAGCGCCACACCCCTTGCTGTGTTCCATAGGGCTCTCCGGTGCTAATGACTGCTACTCTGCTCACCCCTTTGGATTTCACTTTACTAATGTTCTCAAGGACAGTCAGATAAGATTCCTAAGACATCATTACATCCCTGTTTGTATGTGACACAGACTGAACCCAGCATTTGGGTTAAAAAAGTAAATAAATAACCCAGCCTTTTTTAGAGTGCAGAAAAAGTTACCCAACACCTGGGTAAAATATTAAAAACAACCCAATAAAATGACCCAGCAGGCTGAACCCAGCATTTGGTTAAAAAAAAAAAAAAAAATAACCCAGCATTTTTTAAAGTGCAGAAAAACTACCCACCACCTGGGTAAAATATTTAAAAAAAAAAAACAATAAAATGACCCAGCAGGCTGAACCCAGCATTTGGGTTAAAAAATAAAATAAATAATCCAGTGTTTTTTAGAGTGCAGAAAAACTACCTACCACCTGGGTAAAATATTAAAAACAACCCAATAAAATGACCCAGCAGTGAAAAAGGCCAACCCAGAAACTTGGTTTTGGTAAGCCTCACAGAACACTGTTTAGAATCATAAGGATGAGTAAATTCTAACAGAATGTGCACTTTTGCATGAACTATTCCTTTAATTCTAAACTCAATAGCAGCAATTCGTTCACTTGTCCTGATTTGTGTATGTGTTTGCGACCTAGCGCGAATCAGACCGGTTCCAAGAATTCCAGGTTTGGAATTCTGGCAGCAGGAGCTGGGTACCATATCCAGTAACCGAATCCGATAATCAGAGTCTGGAATGCTGACAAGGTTTGGCTTACTCTCCGTGGTCCCACTGTGTGGAGTGGAAAAAAATTCCCAATCTGTGCTATCAGCATGTTTCCCAGTGGATGTCTGGGATTATTACAGCCATAATCCAATATCATACCGAGAGACACTCCACACACACTGTCTGTTGGATTCAATGCACTTGGCCACACTTCACCCTTACTGCATTTACACACACATTTTCTCAGCATGGTAACCCAGTCGTGTCTCTTGTGGTCTTCCTCTCAAGGATGTTTGATTTTTTCCTCTTCACGGATGTCACAACAAATGCTGTAAACCGTCACAACAGAAAATGTCGATAAACTGCAGTGTGTCGTGTTATATGAGTCACTGCATATGACACATGCAAGACAGAAAAACAGTCTCAGGTTGGACTCAATGACTAACCAGCTTTCCTGTCAGGTGTCAGAATAGGGTTGACATGGTACTCCCAAATAAAAATGCCATAATGTGTGCCAAATACTGACATAGCCATTCAGTATTTATAAAAGAAGGCAAGACACTGTCATGTGCTTATATTAGCAAAGTATCATGGGTTTAAAAATAAATTGAACACTAGACATTGTTCCATCAACCCATGTCATGGTGTAAATTGGTCAAATGTCATTATGACATATTTCTCAATTGTAAACGGCAGCTGTCACAATGAGAATGACAGTCACAATGCGTTAAACAGATGAAAATTCTGCCATTAATTACTCACTCTCATGTCGTTCCAAAACCGTACGACCTTTGTTTATCTTCGGAACATAAATTTAGATCATTTTATTGAAATCTGGGAGCTTTCTGACCCTGCATAGGCAGCAACACAACTGACACGTTCAAGGCCCAGAAAGGTAAGGACATCATTAAAATAGTCTATGTGACATCAGTGGTTCAAATCTTAGTAACAATTTGAGAAAAAATTGAGACATCTAAGAAGCAGTAAACATCACTGGAAGTCTCTGTTTGGTCTCCACTTAGTCTTAATGCTGCCTAAGTTCAACTAAGAGGTAAAGGGATTTCATTTACTGTATTATTTTTATGTCTTATGGGGGAAAACTGAGCAAAAAGACACCGGGTGTTGGTTTTTCCACCTTGGCTGATATTGGCTGATGCACTGAGTTTAGCCCTGTACTGAACAGGAGATATAGAAGAAATGAAGTGAGAATGTACTCTGACAGCTGCTGTCATTGGTTATCAATAGTTGTGTGGGAACAGGGAACTCTGAGATTCAAACAGATGTAGGAGGTTTTGACAGCACCCGGCACCACTGTGTATTTGTTATGAGACTGAGAATTTAAACTAAATTATTCATAACATCAAAATCATCAGCATAGCAAAGTTTTAGAAAAATACTATTCTGACACTTGTATAATGTGTCTGTGGGTATTTATTAGGATGGCTACAATAAAATATGTAGGAAAGAGAAGCTCAAATGGATAGTACATGCTAAATACATACATTACTGCTCAAAAGTTTGGGTCAGTACCATTTTTTTAATGAAACAAAGCCTTTTTTTGTTCACCAAGGCTTCATTTATTTGATCAAAATGTTTTCTGTTTTAATATAGTTTAAAATGTAATTTATTCCTGTGATGCAAAGCTGGACAGCAGCCATTACTCCAGTCTTAAATGTCCCATGATCCTTCAGAAATCATTCTAATACTGATTTATTATCACTGTGCTACTGTTTTATTTTATTTTATTTTAGGCTTTATTCTTTAGGCTTTATTTAATAGGTAAATGTGGGCAGGCCCCTTTTCTAAATGACCCCGTTATAGCTTCACTGTCAGAAAAAAAGATACAGTTCAGTTGCTGTGGTGGTACCCTAAGATACAAAGTAAAAAGGTACAAATATGTACTTTTAAAGTACTAAAATGTACCTTTAAGGTACTAATATGTACTGTTTAGGTGTAGGTAAGGTACAAAAATGTACCTTTTCACTTTTGTACCTTTGGGTACCGCTCCAGTGACCTTTTTTTACTGAGAGTGTTCCCAAAGGGTAATATTCAATATTTTATTGATAATTATTTCCCTAAAGAGTCCAGAGAATTGTACTGCAGTGTTTTTTTCCTAGCGAAAAAAAACTAGGTCTAGATCGCAAAAGTAGTTTCTCAGTTATTTAACGGTGGTTCTAGAGGCAAAGTTGTCTGGAATGAGCAGTTCTATTGGACCTTTGGGGCCGTGAGTCGAACAGGCTCTCTAAGTTTTGTTCCAAACGGCCTCCGTTAACCTTGTCTAACAGGTGCTCAAACTTCATTGGCCAGTGGTGGCGATGTTTTCGGAGGTACGCAAATGTTCTTGTAGACACTTGTGGCACTTTGGACTAAGACCGTGCACGCCAATTTCCATGTTGCTAGGACGAATGTTTGCACAGTTATAGCCATTTTTATGTTTTTTTCTTATAATGCCACCAAGTGGCCAAGCTCCACGATTTTTTTCCTGTGACCTCAGGTTGAGCTCTTACATCAGTGTTCCAAGTTTGGCGGAAGTATCTCATTCCGTTCAGTAGTTATAGCCATTTTACTAAAAGTGGCCTTGTCCTTTTCAGAAGTTTTGGCACCCCTTTGTGCCAGTGAGTTGAAAGTTCAACTTTTTTTGATAATTATTGATTTTCACTCTCCAGACAATCTTTCTGCACTGGTTTGGTTCCGATCAGGCAAAAAACCTAGGACTAGTTTGCAAACATAGGTTTTTCAAAAAATGTGAAATACCGATTGAATCTGATCACGAATCACGATCGAATCTGAGGCGTGCATTTTGTCCGGCGTGAGCCAGTGATTCTAATGACACTTGGCCTTCGACTGACAGCTTAGGAGTTACGAGTGATTTCGTACTTTTGTTCGCTTGGTCACGTTGTTGGTGGTGTGAGTACTACCATCCCTCTAGGTTTCAAGCCTCTACGACTTACGGTTTGGTCTGCACGATCAGTTTTAAGTAGAGATGGCTGATCCATGACCATTTTAACAATTACAATAGGGTTTCAGCGATACGTGCTTGAACCCCTAATAATACTCAGGGATGCCTGAGGGATGTCTCAGATTAAGGCTTAAAAAGGGTGGTCATCTTAGTATTGACGTCCGTTCTAACCAGGCTGTTTTGAGTCTGTTTGGCAGCTGAAACCCCAAAGAAGATCCATCAGCTCTGTCCATCTTTTCTTCTTCATTCAGGCCTCTGTGAGAAGCTGACAGCTACCATGAGAAAATAGCAGTCGAACAAATTCATAACACTTAAAAGAAGACATAAGAGCAGCTATTACTCTCTCTCAAACCAGACCGGCTGTCTTCCGTGCCACATGATTCAGTGGGACGGCAGTAAACGATGAAGAATGGTCTGTCTTTCTCCAAATCTGTCCATCCTGCTCTCTTTGTGTCGTTTGGCTGGTCCTTGGAAAACGCGGTAGCAGTGTGACAGACTACCTGTCATCTCTCTCAAATGCACCCATATCATTCACTTAATTGCTTTACATCCAGAAAACTGCGGAGAGAAACAAACTTTTAAACTATATTTTTAAGTGGAGCATAAAGCCGACTGTCAGTCTCTTTCTAATATTAGTTGAAACTAGTGACCTTTCTGGCCTCCGTGTTGAGTAATGCTCCACTTCTCATGCAAATCACATTATTTGCCTCTTAGTTCAACAGGGAGCCATTTTGTACTTATTACATTTTGGACCCTTAACCTTTTTCCTGATGCAGATGGAAGAGAGTTGAAAAAACATTCCTCTAGTTTTATGTTCACACGCTCTCTCTTTGCCTTTTAGATGCAATAATAGATGGAAATGTTCTTAAATCATTAACGCTGGGCCACAAAGTCTGTTCCTGTTGGCGAAAAGATATCAATGTGTAGTGTGAGAAGTAAATTGGCTTTAATTAATAGATAAACCAGTGTTAAACAATATAATTTGTTTTATAGTATTTATAAAATAGCCATTTTTGGCTTGCTGTGGCTCTTGCTTCAGCCAAATTCTACTGAGCTGCCTTGTTTGATATGTATTGACTCATTTGAATTGGTGCAACACACTAAGCGCTAAAATACACAATATACTCAAACACCGTGTGAAAATGGTGAATTGAATGTAAAATTAATAGAATTGTTTTATTATATGATTTAGAGCACAGAATGAAAAAGCAATGATTGTATTTAATTTTATTCATTTTCCAGTAACTCTGTATAAGCATGCACAGAATGAAACTGCAGTGTTTATTTTATTTTATTTTATTTTATTTTATTTTATTTTATTTTATTTTATTTTATTTTATTTTATTTTATTTTATTTTTTTTCCCAGTAACTCATTAGGTTAGGGAACACTATTCACTATTTTTACATTTTTTTTATAAGCATGCAGATTTTCAAAACACAGAATAAAAGCACAATATCTTTATTTTATTTTATTTTATTTTATTTTATTTTATTTTATTTTAAATATATTTTTCCCCTAGTAACTCATTAGATTAAGGAACACTATTCACTTGTTTGTTTGTTTTTAAATTTAATTTAATTTAATTTAATTTTAATTTTAATTTTAATTTTAATTTTAATTTTAATTTTAATTTAATTTTATTTTTTCACAGTAACTTATTAGATTAGAAAACACTATTCACTAGTTTTTATTTTATTTAATCTTATTTAATTTTATTTTATTTTCATATATTTTTCCCCAGTAACTCATTAGATTGGGGAACACTATTCACTAGTTTTTTGTTTTGTTTTGTTTTGTTTTTTGTTTTTTAATATTTTATTTTATTTTATTTTATTTTGTTTTATTTTATTTTCCCAGTAACCCTTTAGATTAGGGAATGCTATTCACTTTTTTTTTTTTAATAAGCATGCGTATTTGTAGCATAGAACTTTAGAACACAGAATGAAATTACAATATATATTTTTTTATTTTATTTGACGTTATTATGTTTTATTATTTTCTTTTATTTTATAATTTTTGTTAGTTTTATTTATTTTATTTTTTTTACGCATGCATATTACTAGCATATTGGCTGTTTATTAATATGTAGAAAGCACATTAATTCCTTGTTTTGCATGACCATCTTCTAGATCCCTAGAACCATACCCCATACCTAAACATAACTACTACAAACAACTACCTTATTATCAATAAGCAGCAAATGATGAGTTCACTGAGGTGTTCATTAACTCTTAGTTAAAAGTGAATAAGTGTTCCCTAATCTAAAGTGTTACCATTTTTCCTAATAATGTGCATTATGGATTAGTAGAGTTCATTTGCAAAAACAGATCATTCCGTTTTTAACAGTTTTTTGTTTTTTATTGTGCATTCCAAACAATCTCAGTCAAACTGCAGTTGGGTTATTCTGATTAAGTAATAAAATAAAAACATGATAACATAATAAAAAACATCATTTTGAAAAAAAATAAACTCTTTGCAAATAAACTCTTCATATGCATATAAGCATTTAGCAAATCACAGTATACCATTATTAGTACCTGGAAATCAAAACCAATTACCTTCATCTTGCCAGCACCAACTTTTACCATTCGAGTAACATTCAAGCTTTTGGCAACTCAAATCTAAATGGAGTTCAATTCTCTGTGGTGAGTTAGTCTGGTTCGATACAGGTTAAAGACTTTTTCCTCAGTACAGGAAGTAGCACTGTGAGTGTTTTACTCTCTCTATGTCTGTCGTCCTCTCTCTTTGTTCTGTTTCGCAGCAGTTCGATACTTCAAACCCCCAGCTCTAAATGAACTGTTTATCCCGGATCTCGTCTCCACACCCGCATGTTGAACAATGATCAATAACGTCTCCTGCCGTATCGGACCAGGCTTTTCATTCCCACCATTAAGATCTGCTGATCTGAAACACTTATCCGGAGTAATCTGCAGCATTCGGATCAATCGGCCTCCCTCGGCTCTTACTCCCGTGTAGGCGGGTTAAACCGCACGCCTGACGTGAAGGAGGTCACCTCCAGCCGATGGATTGACGTGAAGTTTGTCCCACCAAAAACATGTATCCACCTGCTCTTTTTAGTACTTTTTCCTTCCTTTCTTAGACTTTCGTCTCTTTGTCTTCTCATCGCTATTGCTTTCTGTCTTTTACTAAAGGTTTCTTGTGCATCATTTTATAAATGTGCCTCCATGTAGCAGCTATTTTCCTGACTGAATAGCTACAAATGACTGCTATTTAAAGTATGGTTTTCTGAAACAGAGTGAAAAGAAAGAAATTGGAATGGAAGAAAGCTTGAAGGGAGAAACCCTCCCGACCCTCCAGGAGAAAAGCTCTGACAGGGTCTCTCTGGTAAAAGTCTTCCTTTTTTTTTTTTCATTCTTTCTGTCTTGCGGTAATTTTCGTGCTGATAAATGAAAGATGTCCGCTTTTGCGTTTGAAAAGTCTGCTCATTTTTCTGCTGAGTGTAACGGATACCGCTCCGTCTGTAATTATAGCATCACGGTTTGGCTGGAAGCAGCTGCTGTCGTTTGTGATCTTGACTGGTATGTGTCATCGCTGTTATTTCTTTAGCAGGTGTGACGGACGGGTCCTAATCTTAAACAGGACTGACGTCGTTTGTTTACAGTTTTACACTTCCTGTAGCTTGGCGATATGACATAATGTAAGGTAATTACCGTCGCTATGGAGATGGAGACGGAGTTAAAAGATGTCTTAACCTGGGTGTTAAAAGGATGCAACGGTGAAAAATATGTGGTGAAAAATCTCCTTGGTAACACACAACAGATGCCATGGCAACCTTTACCTATCTCATTCAAAAACTGATTTGTGTGCCAGTTGTATTAACAGAAACATTATTCTGCTGGGCTTATAGAGATAAAAAGAGAACATTGCAACCTGCTGCTATGATTTGAATGACCAGAGAGAACAATTGCTTTGGCATTTCTCCATGTGGCCCTTGTGTGTTTTGTAGATTTATTTATTTTGACGTCAAGCAACCGTGTTTCCGACTTCTTCAAACAAGCATCTTTTAGTATGGATATAAGCAATGATTGCTAATGTTTATAAAAATATATTACAAAGTGATTCCTGTTCTTTTTTCTTATACCATTTATTTTTTTAACAACAGACATAAGTTTTAATATTATGATGTGTTCTCTACTTGCCGAATGTGTAAATGGTTTATCCTACACTGTAAAAAAAAGAGTTGTTTTAACTTAAAAAAGTAAGTGTTCGTATTGCCTTAAAATTTTAAGTTTAGTCAACATGAAATGTTAAGTCGTACCACATGACAACGTAGATATTTGAGTTGAGTAAACTTAAAATTTTAAGGCAGCACAAACACTTACTTTTTTAAGTTGAAACAACTTTTTTTTTTTTTTTTTTTTACAGTGTATACCCACAGAACACAACGCATTTAAAGCTGGACAAAAATAAATATATAGCTAAAATAGAACAGAAAACTGAAATAAAAGTATTGAAAATACCTTTTATTGTAATTTTTTTTCAGCAAGAGTCAAAGACTTTTTACATTGTTGCAAAATACATTTCAAAAATTACATTCCAAATAAATTGTTCTGCATAAATACTGTAAATATTATTTATATATATATATACTATACTAAATATAGTATATAAAATATAATAAAAAAGTTAATTAATAAATATTGCATTTCTGTTTATATAAACCAATAAATCACAAAATATATTACATTATGTTAAAATAGACAACAATCATTTGAAATTGTAATTAAATTTTACAGTATTGCTGTTTTTACTGTATTTTGCAGCCTTTGTGAGCATATAATTCTTCTTTCAGTTACATAAAAATAATACTGACTCCAAACTTTTGAACTGTATTGTATGTATAATATTTGACTTTAAACAGTCGTAATTGCAGTTTTTGATTTTACAAATGCATTATTTACAAATACATTATTTTATTAATAATAATTAATTTAATATTAACTTTAATTAAATTAATGTTTGAAGAGTTCATAACTCGGTTTTTATTAGCTTTCATTAAACTTTTTTTTTTGTGTTATCATGTCTTCATTGTGTTTTACTGTGTTAGTTAGCTGTATTTTGTTTTTATTATTATTATTTTATCAAAAATGACCCAGCTGCAGTTTGATTTGATTTTACTTGGAATCCAGAATATTAAAAATAAATATGATGGTTGATGAGTTTTTTGCAAATAAACGCTTAATTTATATTAATAAATTAAAGATTACATAAAGTAATACAAAATAATGCATTTCCCATATTTCATGTTTTTATTTGCATAACCTTTTACAAAGACCCAGTGAAACCGGGTTTGGTTTTACTGTCGATTTTCCACGGTTGTGTTTTGAAGGTTAAAATCATCTGTTTTAAATTTGAGGGTTGTGTGATCTACTGAAAATGGCAGAAATCTACAAGAAGCCCAAATCTCCACCAATCTTTTCTGAACAGGGTATTTGAACATCATGCACAGCTTTTTTATTCATTTTCAGCTCAATTTGAATGAGGCACTATCCTGAAACAGCTCTTGTCTGGGTTGCCTGAAGAACCCAGAAGTGTCACCAGCAGGCCTATGTTTGTAAACTGTAATTTCATCTATTGAAAGTGGCATGTAGCAGACGGTCTACCAGTCACATGGATACAAAGAGATCTATGGCTTTTAATTCTCAAAGAAACCTGATATCTCCAGGTATCTGTCTGCAAAAGATGAAAGATTACATTTTCTAAGCATCTCTGTAAACCTACAGCTCTCTTGAGGCTTGTGTCAAGTGTTATGCAGCAGTTGGAGGAGACGGATCATCTAATGTGCTGGTTGCCCTGAAGGGATTCTGGGTAAAGTATCTAAATGGAAGATGTTGAAGCAGTTCTTGAAAGTGGACGTAGATTAATGTTGACCTTTCTGCTGTTTAGTTATGCCTGTGATGAGCAGCTGTTGTCGGTTTGCGTCCCTTGAGCTGTATCAGCATAACAGTGTGAGAGAGAGGGAAAAAGTCACAACAGATTACTGTTACTCGGTTGGGGAGCGTTGTTCATTAGAGTCCGGTCTGTCTACTTCACTCTCAATCTTTCATTGCCAAGAATGACCCAAGATCTCTTTAATATCTCACATGTTTCTTCTAGACTAAACTAAGTTCTCAAAATGAAGAGAAGTTGGGTTATTTTATAACTCTATAATCTGTCTTATTTGTGTTTATTTTAATGTAAGGTAACACTTGATTTTAAGAAACCATTCTCACTAATAACTAGTTGCTTATTGGATATATACATTACTAGCATATTGGCTGTTTATTAGTATTTATAAAGCACATCTTAAAGGGTTAGTTCACCCAAAAATGAAAAATTCTGTGAATAATTACTCACCCTCATGTCGTTACAAACCTGCAAGACCTTTGTTCATCGTCGGAACACAAATTAAGATATTTTTGATGAATTCTGAGAGCTTTCTGATCCTGCACCAATGCAACCACCTTCAAGACCCAGAAAGGTAGTAAGGACATTGTTAAAATAGTCCATGTGACATCACACACACACACACACACACACACACACACACACACACAACATAGTCTGACCATTAATACAACTTTTGTATTTTTTTTTAGGGATTTTTGCCTCGCCATGTTTAACTTTTATTTGAACATTTATCTTGTATTTCTCTCCAGGTTTGCACATCTGACATTAATAGTTGGTAGTCTTCAGTGATGGGATACATTTATCACAAAAGTGAAGTAAATATTTGTGTTGTGAGTATCGTTATGTTATGACAGAAACGACAGGATTAGATGAGCACTTCTTCTCGACATTGGGTTTAAATCTCCATTTAAAGTGAAAAATACTTTTTGAATGGGTCGAGTTTGCCTACATTATGTCCTCACGAAGATAGCAAAATCTTGAAATCACATATATTTAAGTCTGCAGTCCTTGGAAAAAAAAGAAGGACGGAAGAAACAAACAAACAAAGACAGATAGAAAGAAAAAGAAAGAAAGAAAGAAAGAAGGATGGATAGAAGGACACCTAGAAAGAAAGAAAGAAAGAAAGATAGAAGGATAGATAGAAAGACAGATAAATATCTAGAAAGAAATACAGAAAAATATAAGAAAGACAGCTAAAAAGATAGATAGATAGGAAGGAAGAAAGAAAGAAAGAAAGAAAGAAGAAGGAAAGAAAGAAAGAAAGAATTTAATAAGATAGATAGAAAGAAAGAAAGAAAGAAAAAAAGAATTTCATAAGATAGAAAGAAAGAAAGAAAGAAAGAAAGAAAGAATGAAAGAATTTAATAAGATAGACAGATAGATAGCTAGATAGATATATATATATAGATAGATAGATAGATAGATAGATGGAATGATAGAAAGAAAGAAATAGAAAGTGAGAAAGAAAGACAGAAAGTGAGATAGATAGATAAATAGACAGATAGATAGATAGATAGATAGATAGATAGATAGATAGATAGATAGATAGATAGAGAAAACAGAAAGAAACGAAAGAAAAATAGAAAAAAAGATAGAAAAATACAAAGAAATATAGACAGAAAGACAGATAGAAAGATAGAAAGAATGATATAAAGACAGAATGATTGAAAGAAAGAAAGAAAGAAAGAAAGAAAGAAGGAAAAAGAATTTGATTTTGAAAATGTTGACGATAGAAAGACAGGTAGAAAGATAGAAGGAAAGATAGAAGGATAGAATAAAAATACAGAAAAAAGAAAGAAAGAAAGAGAAAAAGAATTTAATTTTAAAAATGCTGATGGATAGATAGAAAGACAAGTAGAAAGACAGAAAGAAAGATAGAAAGATAGATAGACAAAATATAGAAATACAGAAAGAAAGAAAGAAAGAAACATACTAGATAATGCCTGAATGGAGATATTTAAAAAAAATAATAATAATAAAAAATCAGTGAGAGTTGGATTCTGGGATAGAGGACAAATAATTGATAGATACTCTCATTAGCTCAGTTTAATAGAGGTAGAAGGAAACTCATCATCATGATGTATATCTTATATTGGACATTTACTGAGCCAGCAATAGGATCCATTATAAAGAGGTGAACAGCTTTCATATTAACCTCATCCTCACGTGCAAGATCTTGCGCATCCTGACAACCCTAATGTCATAATGGCATCAAATCCGTATGGGAATGTGCAACATCCAAAGCTAAAATAGGTTGTTAATTAATACAGTTATTCTGCGCCAAACAGAGAAAAATAGATGCGTAAAAAATCTTGCATGGATCACGGCGTACGCCATAGAGTGTGAAGGCAGTCCTCCATGAATGAAGATGCATAGCAGTACTGTAATTAGTTTTGGGACTTGATTATTTGATTATGTGATGTAAAGTCCCTGGTCGTGCACCACTGAATAAGCGTATTGTGCCCGCTCGCATTAACGAAGGCCGTAATCCATTCTATCGCGTATGATACAAGCGGTGCACAAGTCCCACCACATCTGATTTAATTAGTAACTGATAGCAATAAACAGAGCTCACTGGAGTGGAAATGGCAACTTCTGTTGAGATGCTTATTTGAGATGGTGTTTAACACAAAGGCCATTAAAAACTCAAAGGATGATTATATTAGCAAGCAGGTTACCATGACAGTAGCTACTCGTAATCACCTCTCTCCAAGTATTTTAAAAAAGAGGATTGAGAAGTGTGCAAAAAAAAAAAAAAAGAAAAAAAAAATACCACTAATACCTATCACAGTTTTTCTTGATTAATTATGTAATATTAGGTAATGGTTTTATTTTATAACATATTTTTTAAACGGTTTGTTCTTAAACAAAATAACTGATTCAACTGAAGTGCATATATATACTTTCAATATAACAATATATTATGGCTAGTTATATTCTTAATTTCACTCTTCAAGTCCATATTGTCTTTATATGTGAAACCGAAATGGTTAGTTGGGTATAGGGAATGTCACAGTTCATTAAAGGTTTTGTTACACTAGAGGCAAGTTGACCTCTGCTGTTCTTTCTGTGGAAAACCACACAATTTTAATGCAAGCTGGATATAAGGTCATGACGGGTGGGCATATCTGAGTTGTAGACATATAAACAGATAGACATACAAAATGTCTTTGTACCATTAAAAAAAGAGAGCAAGATTCTCACATTTTCTGTTGTATGCAGCTGTCTTTTTTAGAAATGTAATGAAGCAAAGTGAGAGAGAGAAATGCGCTCTAGTGATACTATGCTCTGAGGATGATATGCTGATCAGCGGGGATTCATGTAAATGCAAAATATTCACAAAATAATCACAGACAAAAGAGAAATTTCTGCTGTGGATATACATGATTAAATAACAGCTCAAGGAGAACACATAACTCTGAAAGAAGCGCAGAGAAATGTAGTTTTTGCCTGCCTTTATATCAGAGAACAGATTTGTCTTTGTTTGCCTCATCAAGGACTGTATAATTTAGTCAGTGAAGCCATAATTATCACACTATGCAAAATGGGAACTCGGTGGTAGGGAGACAGAAAAAAGTGCCCAGAAGTGCCTACCGCCATTATATGCAGGCCTATTCTAGAAGAGGACTGCATACAGTGACTTTCTGACCATTATATAAAGTGACCAACCACTGTCTGTTATTTGATTTATTTCTTTAAAGGGGTCATCGGATGCAAACTTCACTTTTACATGTTGTTTGAACATTAATGTGTGTTGGCAGTGTATGTACACATCTACCCTATAATGATAAAAATCCATGCAGTGGTTTTTAATTAATATGTAAAAATAATATCCCCTTTTTCAAATCGAGCCATTCTCAGATGTCTGTCGGTGTGGCGTCACACCGCTCCCACGATTGTTGATTGACATGAGCGTCTTACCTCAGATCAGCTGTAACAGTCTGACCTCTATTGTTTCGATGCCGGAGCAGGGATGTAAGTTAGACAAAAATATCTCAGACTGAGCGATTGAGGTGTTGTGTTGCTGGATGTAATAATGAACATAGTGGTCGTCATTTACTCCCGACATCTGAGCCACTGAAGATGCAGTGGATTACATTTGTTTGTGAAAGGAATGTGGCTCCTGATCTACATAAATGCGGCTATGTTCGTGCAAATCATTCGTGATTCAGCTTCACTTACAGCAGAAGTGAGTATAAGGGTTTTTTTTTATGAATCTCTGCAATCACCTTTCCTAATAACGTGCTATTCAGCAAGTTTTGCGGCTAAACACGCTAAATGCAGCTAAAGTAAACAATCTCTCAGAGCAGCAGGTCACTCCACAGAGAGAAGAGAGGGGCGGGGTGAGCAGAGCTCATTTGCATTTAAAGGAACAATCCCTCAGAATGGGATGATTTTTGCAGAGCTGATTTTGACAAGGTAAAAAGGGTGTTGTTTTACACAACCATTGAGAATTTTTAACCAAAGTATTTTATAGACTTTTCATTAAAATCCTAAAGAATCATATCAACTTGTGGAAAATGGGCATCCGATGACCCCTTTAAAGGGGTCCTATTATGCTCCTTTACAAAGTCTTGATTTTGTTTTGGGGGTGTAGTAGAACATGTTCTGCGTTGCGATTGGCAAACAGCTTAGACGGTGTTTCAGAACTGCCACGCCCCTTTACCAAAGCAGCTGTTAACGCAACTGTTACGTTTTAAGTATGGATATTTTTCTTACAAAAACGCATCAGTTCGCTATAGGAGGCCCTGGAGCTGTGTGAGGCACTATTTATTATGGCTGGATGCACTTTATTGGACTTGTTTTCGATTGATGAAGAGAAACACCCATCTATGCTATTCTAAAGCTTGAGAGTGCCAGGATCATTTTTAATATAACTCCGATTGCATTCGTCTGAAAGAAGGAAGTCATATACACCTAGGATGCATGGAAGGTGAGTAAATAGTACCCTACAGTAGTGTTGGGTCCTATCGTCAGCCTACGAGATCGGCAATACATGATATTATCATGGTAATTTATTTAATTATTGCCCGAAACCAGCTCCAGCATAAGGCAAAAAGCAGCCTAATATTTTTAATATGACTTCATTTGTATTTAGGATGACAACAATTTAATAAAAACATTGTACTAATTATAATGCTTATTTTTTCTTAGTTATTCAATCAGCAGTTCCAGAAAACAAGCAAAGAACATCATCACTAATTAGCCTAGCCTAGTCTAGTGCAAGTTTATGCATTTAAAAAAAACAAAAAACACCTGCATTATAAATGAAGCTATCTACACCGTATGATGGCTAAATTTTGATGGCTATGTCAACCATATGATGACTAAAAATCGTTGCGACATCATAACATCTGGAAAACAAACGCTGTAGTCCATTTGAGCCGTTCATTGTAGTTCTTGAAAAGGGACTTTTTAAAAACGAAATATATCCCTTTGGAGTGGACTTTGAGATTTGTAACTTTGTAGATCTTTTTTAGGCCCAAACATACACACCACACACTGACTAAAATTCAAAAAGTGAAAAAGCATAATAGGACCCCTATAAATAGGAAACTAGAAATGGAATTTAGTGATGTACTTCCATTCTGTCCAAATACAATTTCAAAAAAACATGCATCAATCCATACTTACACATTTTCTAGGACTACTCTTTAAAGCCTTGCTCACACTAAAGGATTTTTAACCCGATTTTGCCCCGATTTTTCCCTCCCGAGAATCAGAGCAAAAATCTTGTTGAGCACGTCGATCGGTACCGATGTTCGGCTCAGATTATCTGGTAATGTAAGGCGCTCACAGATCGAATCTTGCACCTCCCGATCTGCTCACACACAAATCGGGGCCTCTCCGATTAATATCAAACATGTTTGATATTTAGGATTTTAAATCGGGATGATGACAGCTGCATGATTACATCAGTACTTTCACAACAACCAATGCACAACCACAAAACAGCTGCTGTACGGCCCGTTGGATAGTGGAGATGGAGGAAATGGCTTCTTGAGTTTTTGTAGTAACACTGTCTGTATAATATGTCAAAAATGTACCACAACCACAAGGAGTAAAAGAAGCTCTGGGGTGAAATCGTCTTAGTTTTGAGCATACCAGGTGAGTGCATAAAGCTGCTAGCACGCTAGCTAACATATGTAAACATTAGTTGCTGAAATTACGATCTGTTGCGTAAGATCACGTGAGGTGCTCCCTCCGGCATGATAATCTTAATAATATCTTGTAGTGTGTCATGCGCCACGATTTTCAAATCTTGTAGTGTGCGCGTGTTTAAGATTTCAGGGAAGATAATCTGCAAAGATTCTCCTTATGTGTGCGCTGCAACCAGATTTCATTATCGGTTATTTTAAAAATCCTGTAGTGTGAGCCCGGCTTAAGTAGTTCTGTAGGTTTGGCTTTTGATGTTATGGTTTTCAGCATGGTTTCTGATAGTTTTTGTGTTTATTCACATGCTGAAAGTGCATAATTTTCCTCTGGTAATACTGAGTGTGTACTTTCTTTCTGTAACAAAACAAAGTTGGTTAGAACATGTCTCAGTATATTTGTATATCAGGGTTGAAATTATGAAAATGAACAAAAATGTTCCATAAATTCAAGACAAGGAGGCAAAGAGACCGTTTTGTCGCGATTAAAATGAAATGTGAAAATGAATGAAAAGTGTCAACTGGCGGAATTACATTTAGATTCACTCACACGGCAACAGATTGCTTTGACGCGCTGTTTTGTGCTGCGATGATACTTTTACCAATCAAATGCATTTCTGTTGAACTTAGGAACGCATTGGCCAATCAGGTTGCTTAGAGTAGTCAGTGCTGAAAACGTCGGATCTGTTTTTGAGTGCACACGCTCGCGTAATCCCTGATCATAAACAACACCGACAGATACGAAGTAAGTAAAAGATTAATTTCGTAGTTTCAGTGATTATAACGGGAGTTTTTGCATAACTTGTGCTAGACTTGGCTAACGTCATAAACTGACATGTTTGTCTGTGAGGACAAAATGTGATGCGTTCAAAATGAAACAAACTTTTTTATATCGTTTCTACATCGATATTAATAATCATTGCTACAGTATAAAGAGCAATAATCTACAATGGTTTTTGTCAAAATAACCCTGTGAGCTCCTCTTTTTACATTTATAATCAATTTTAAACAGTCTACTGTTAATAGTTTAAAATGTTGTAACTGTATAAATGTAAGTGTTTGACGTTAAAGACAACATGGTGATTCTAATAATAAGGTGATTACAAAACTTGCCCTCATGAATGTAAAGAATTCCCCTGGAAATCAATATAAGGGGCAAATATTGCCCCTTAATAGAAAAAGTTAATTTTAGACCTAAACGCATAGTATAGTGTGAGTGTGTGTGCATATCTGTGGGGTTTCATTTTCAGGTTTTATGGAACTCCGCTGAGGTCAGACTTGGTTTTACACTTCAAATAAACACACAAGTGAAACATTTATCGCATCCTAACAAGGGAGCTCATGCAATTTTCAGAAAGTTTGAATGAACAAGAAAGTCTTATTATGGCATTAATATCATCTACAGCATTTTTGAGTGACAGTCTGTAATGCTGAAAGATGAAAGATGCTTCTTCACCCTCACCAGCTGAAGGTCTATTTGTTGTTGCGTTTTTCTACCCACTGAAGCACAACCAGCTACAAGCTTGACAAAACCGCTCTCCTGATGGGCTGATTTCAATACCCTCATCTCATTTCCTTCATAGTTTTTGCCTAATCTTTTTTCTTGTCATTTTCAAGTATTTTTATATACCTCTGTTATCATTCAAGCTTTAGTTTGCCAAGTCGTGTTTCATTTTTATTCCCTTTATTCCACTTCAACGAGCCAGTGCAGAGTGATTGTTTGCATGGCAACTATCCGTGTTCGTTTCTTCTCCTCCCCTTTTCCCTACTTGTGCATAAATAAAACGATAGTGCAGCTTTCTTACAAACTAATTTCATAGTCACTGACTTCAAACTCTTTTGTTTGCTAATTAATTTGTCCCCCTCAAAGTACCTACAGACAATGCTGGTGTATTATCTGAAAAATAGCAAATAAACAGCATGATAAAAAACAAGCAGCATAAATATTCTAGGTGCTTTAAATTTTTGACAACTTAAACATCATTTGCATATAGTGAATGTGTATACTTTTAATTAATACAGTTGTTGTGTTAACCGGTACTTTTTTCTTTTTTTTTTTTTAATATTAATATATGGAAACAGTTGTTTAAGTTAAACTCTATCCACCTTATTCTTTAAGCGTATGGGTGAGACTTCTGGTTCATTAGCCGCTATAGGGAAATAACAAGAAGAATAACAACGTGCAGTAAATAGTAAAACTGTTTGCACTACAAACAAGTGTGTTCATATTTAAGATAATATATTAAATTAACATGGTAAGACACACCAATTTGCATTATCAAGCAGCAAAACAAGCTGTTTGTACAACTAAAAATAGCTGGATGCAGAAGACACCGGAAGCCAGACCCATTCTTATGGGAAGAAAAGGGTGGATAGTATATATACTATTAATTTAAAACATGATGACATCTCTGCCTTGTGCGTATAGTAGGGGAGCAGGATCATAATTTTATTAGTATCGTGCATATCTCCATTAATATGCAAACCTTTCTCTTGGATACTTACATTAATGCATATGTAGCATATTGTAGAATATTGTAGCTCAACTTAACGAAGCACAGCACATTCTTAAGCACAGCGTATAGCAAACCTCTGGCAGTTAGATGAAAACAGCTGCCTCTACCCATTCTGAAGAACATCTGGAAGTCTGAAATCTTCTAGGCATGAAATAATTGTCTCTCTTCCAACGACTCATAAACACTGGAATACAGCCATTCACAAAGGGTTCAAATGTGCTGTCTTCATGTGTACATCAACAAAGGTTTTTTGAAAGTTATGGATTGTCGCTATAATCAAAGCTGACAGTTTCTACTCAAAATCACAGAGTAAACAGTTATGGTCAGGAGTCAAAACAATTCAACAACATTAAAAGCATTACAAATGAAAAGCAGTTATGTATGTATGCCGTCTTTACAGCTACATATTTGTGGTTTATTTTCTTAGGCAATTTGACAGCTACACTGTAATTGAGTTCAGGCTTTGCTGCTGGTGTTTTAAGTTTAACTTATGATGAGAATAAAAATAAATTAATAAAACCATTCAAGTGATGATAAACAAACAATCTGACATTACTCGCTGTCGCGGAAAGCCTCACACGTCCCCACTTTCTTCTTTTTTTCCCACAGCTTTTTCATGTCGGTTAGCGTTGTTGTGGTGGCTTTTTAAGAGACAAACAAGGGAGACACTCTTTGAATATTTCATTTATGACAGCTGAGTACATTACAGACAGACTCTCACAGGATGACAGATTCATATTAAAGCAGACAAATAAAGTACTAAATACTGGCAGATGTAAAGGGAGTCCAAAGGAGCATTGATGCAGAAATGCTCCCTTAGATAATGCAAGAAAACAATTTGTCGTACAAAAACAAAACAACAGCAATATTACAAAATATAACATTAAAACGTGTATAAATCTCTTGTTTTTAGAAAGAAACACTGTCTAACAGCAACACCTGATCAGCAGGTGAAGTTACAGCAGGAGTCTGCGTCTCTCTCACCTCCCCTGAGCCCATTGAGTTTTAACAGACCCCCTAAAGCGTGCAATGGGTTTGAGAATGTAATTGAGAATGAATGGGGGAAAGTCACATGAGAGGAGGCCAACGCGATATGACTGGTTATGTTCGGTTGTGATCGGTTCATGTGATAAATCCCGACTCTTGTGTTCATGTGCACTGTAAAAACAAACAAACAAACAAACAAACAAACAACAATTTGTTGTCAAACTTAAGTTTGAGTCAATTTAAAATAATAAATTACCCAGCTGCCATTAAAATTTTAAGTTCAGTCAACTCAGATAAGTTCAGTCAACTTGAAATGTTAAGTTGTACTAAGTGACAACTTAGATATTTGAGTTGAATAAACTAAAAATTTGGTTTGTTAAACTTAGAAGCTGGGTTTGTTATCCAACATTTTAAGTTGAATCAACTCACTTAGTACAACTTAACATTTCAACAAATTGTTTTTGTACCGCATTCACAAATCAGTCTTGAAAAATATAAAGGCGTTAATGGGCAGACTAATTTTTTTTTTTTTTTTTTTTTTTTAAAGTAAACACCTCACACATTTAAATATAACCACTTTGTTACATCAAAAAAAGACTTAAAATGGTATGAAAACATGATTTGTGGGAGTTTTTAGCGAGTAATCAACTTGGTGAAATTAAATAAATCTCTGTATCTGTGACCAATATTTACAGAGCTGTGATGACTGATTATCTGAAAAAAGTTAAAAGTTAGCTAAAAAGAATAGCTAAAAATAAGTTCACAAATAAAAACAATATTATTTTGGGATAAACGTAAAATGCTTAAAAACACAATTTGATGAGATTCATACATTTGGAATATTTCTGTTTTTATATATATATATATATATATATATATATATATATATATATATATATATATATATATATATCTATCCTTTTCTTTTTCTGATAATGTAAGTCATGTTTATTTAATCAAGAAAATATGATTGGGACATGGGAAGAAAAAAAAAAAAACCTTTGAGGACTTTGCCTCCTCATTTCAGAACACTAATGCACACCACTGGCATATGTATGTATTATTAGCATATGTAAATTAACATAATTATTAAATGAAAAATGTACAAAATTATTATTCATCATAAATATGATGACATGACTAATATTGGTAGATCGAAAGGGAATCCAGAAGTGCAACTGACTAATTTTGTTGTCTTCACAAAAAGTAATTAAAATAATTATCTAAATATCATACTTATAATAGATTGGTTTCTATGTTGAAAATCAAAATAAATATGCTCATAAAAAAATTGGTGACAAAGTGACAGAAAAATAAAATACTTATCCCTGGCAGATGGAAAGTCCAAAGGAGCAATGAAGCAGAAATGCTCTGAGATTAATAAAATTCAGCTTTAAAAAAATGCTAATTTCATCTTTAAATATAGTTGGTCGGTTTCGGTGTTATGAAAATCAACATAAATATGCTCATCACAGATATGGCAGTGAAGCAGAGCAAATATTAATAAGAAAGATGGTTATTTTCTTTTGAACGTGTGTGATATTAATGTACGCCCTTCTGAGGTTTTTCATCAAAACAGGCTTATGTTCTATGTGTGTGTGCGTATGTGTGTGAGTGCGCGTTCAAAATGGGAGACGGTACAGATCAAGAGACACAAAAAGTGAGATGGCATGTCAATATTTTTAACATTCTTCAGAAGTGCTTATTAGGTTACTGTCTTAGAGGAAAATTGACCTCTGGAGACTTGAACCCTTAAAAAGCGAGAGAGAGAGAGAGAGAGAGAGAGAGGAAAACACACACATACATGCACTCTTTTTGTGTTTCCTTGAGTCTCTGTCACTCCCACACATTAAACTCACACACATACACAGGATAGAGTGGCCGCAGGGACAAACATAATTATATTAATTGTTAACATAATGACGCATTTATTTTTAATGTGTTCCTTCTGGTAATTAGTGCGGGTACCTGGGGCTTTCAATAGTCTCTCTGTTTCCTCTTTCACATTTCCATGCATATTATCTTGCTTTTGTCTTATTGTCCTTGGTGGAGCTTCGAATGAGCCGCGTTTAGTTCCTCTCCAGCAATTCCCTCACAGGTGTTCCAGCGCACAGAAAATGTCATAATTATTAGATCGCTCTTTTATTACCTTTGAGCGTCTGCCGCTCGATCCGTGAGAGCAGGTCTCTTTTGGTCTCTCTCTCTATGTTTCATGCAGGGCCCCTGCTCGGGACTGAATGCATAAAAGTGATTGTCATTTTCTCACTTTTTGGTCTTGAAAAATGAGATATGAATGAATTGTACAGGTATAATGAGGCAACGAGAGCTAGAAGGGAAAGATGTGGCTAAAATGAGAGAGAGGGAAAACGACAAATTAAGCTAAAGAACGAAACGTGACCAAGAACAGAGAAACAAAGCTAAGGACAGGGGAGCGTAGCATTAGCATTAGCCTTACTGATTGAATTAGCTGGCTAATGTGATTGTGAGCAGGCCATGTTAGCTTCAGGGCCTAGTATGAACACATTGTGGCCTTTTCTGCACATGGCTGTCAAAATGAAGGCACAGTTTCATGATTAGAACCTAATAAGGAGAAAAAAAATTATACGTCTCGCCTGAATGCACATATCTTTGTTGATTTGCAGCTGCAAGTGAATTTATCTGTGTGGTGTTCATTATTCCTGCTTAACCAGACTTTCCCAACGGACCAGCCCAGCAACAGCCAATCCATGATTTAGAAGAACAATAAGCTTTTCTTTGGAAAACGTGTAGGTGAGTGGATCTGATTTTTTTTCTATAATGTGGAGACAAAATGTCTTATTGCTACAGCAAATGGATATGATTTCTATAGTTATAGTGAACATTTTTAGATTATTTTTATCTTTCAAAATGTCAAATCTTGCTTAAATAGGGGCCTGTGAATTTTTTTCCAAATTCCATTTTTTTCCCCTCCCAAATTCAGATTTTTCTGTTTTATTATAATATTTTTCTGGATTCAGTTTTATTTTTTTTAGACTCTGATTTAATGGTTAATTTAAAAAAATAATCTAAATGTAACAGTACCCCAAAACCGGGTCAATTTTTAAAATTGAGATCATCTAAAGGCTGAATAAATGAGCTTTCCACTGATGCATGGTTTGTTAGGATAGGATGATATTTGGCCAAGATACAACTATTTAAAAATCTGTAATCTGAGGGTGCTAAAAAAAAAAAAAAAAAAAAAAAAAAAAAAAACAATTCTAAATATTGAGAAAACTGCCTTTAAAGTTCTTAGCAATGCATATTTCTAATCAAAAATTACGTTTTGTTATATTTATGGTAGGAAATTTACAAAATATCTTTATGGAATATGCTCTTTACTTTCTTTTACAAAAGAAAAAACTGTAATTTTGACCCATACAATGTATTTTTGGCTATTGCTACAAATATACCCGTGCTACTTAAGACTGATTTTGTGGTCCAGGGTCACAAATAATCAAAAATCATGTAAAAAAAGGATACAAAATTTAACCTCGGTTTATTAAAAGTTGAACAAAAATGACATTTTTAAGGCCCTATGAAATATGTTTTATTTATTTTTTTCTTAAATTCAGTATTATTTTTAACCAATTATGTGTTTTCCGTTAATTTTCTGGATTTAAATTTAATCGTTTTATTAAACTGGTAATCAGTTTCTGTCTTTCTGTTTTTCTTTCTTTCTTTCTTTCTTTCTTTCT
This sequence comes from Cirrhinus mrigala, assembly GCA_036247105.1. Lineage (NCBI taxonomy): Eukaryota > Metazoa > Chordata > Actinopteri > Cypriniformes > Cyprinidae > Cirrhinus > Cirrhinus mrigala. The sequence continues at coordinate 18,189,410 of CM070015.1, forward strand.
TTCTTTCTTTCTTTCTACTGTGTTGTGTACTTACATTTTTCTGGTAAATAAACAAATTGAACTTTTATTTTGACAGCTGTGAAGACCTCTCGTTTCAGTATGTAAATGATATGATGGTAGTTTTTATTTAAAAGAAACGTTAAAATGCTCATGAAATGACTCTCAAAGCAGTTCTAAAGATTGTGTTTATGTGTTCATATATTGAGGCGGCATGAGGCTGAAAACACCACGAGCATCACGTGCGCTTCACCCAGAACATGCAGGATTTATATTCAAATAGTATTTTTGTGGTTTAATATTTACAAAATATTTTAACTTTTCAAGCACCAACACACCTCATGCAAAGACCCTAGCACAGACATTAACCAATCTCGTTCATGCAACACCAGGAAAAGAAATGTGATTGGCTGTTGTCACTATGATGTCAGCACCAAGCTTCAGACACGCCCTCCGTCAAGCATCGATGCCGACGCCCTGTGTGAATGTACACGTAACAGTAAATTCCATTTTTATGACCAGATATTGTGATTCAGTCTGTGTTTTCTGCATCATGGAAATCATTGGGCCCTACTTAAACCAGCCTAAACTGGTTTGCTGGTCTTATATGAATTAAATGTCCAAGCCTGTCCAAGCTGGTCTTCAGCTGGTCCAGCTTCCCAGCCTGACCAGCTGAAAAGTGGCCAAACCCTTCAAAAGTCAGCCAAAAGACCAGCCTGGGGGACCAGCTAAAACCAGCAAATCACCCTAGGCTAGTTTAAGATATTTTCAGAATGGCTGCGTGATCTCTAGGAGAAAAAGGACTTAATGTGCACACAAAATAATGGGTCTCATTCACCAACTGTGTGTGTGCATGAAATCTGCGTGCAAGTGTTTCAAACAAATCATGATTCATCAGTAGCTTTCATACTAAAATGTATTCTCGCTTCATGAAAAATAGAACAACTGAGGCCAAACATACGCAGAAATCACACACTCTCAGTGGCCTTATAAATGCGCCAAGATGAAATTTTACATAAATATTTAATCTTAAATACATCTCATTACATATATAAAGATTCATTGATGCCTGAGCCTGCGGGGTTCCTCCGCATGATGAGTGGTCTGTAATCTGGATCTGTATAAAAGGTTTCTATTGCATTTGATCTGGTTTTGAGGATGGAAGTTGATATGGCAGTGATATGATAGTTTTTAAATGCAAATGAAATCATTAGCTTAGCATAAAAACAGTATAAGTCAATATCAAATATATAATGTAGGTGACATGATGGAAATTTCGAGCACTCTGTCCTGGTCAATAGTCCTTTCAGGTGTCAGTCAAGCTCAATTTGGTGAAACCATATTAAACAATGAAAGATGTCACTGATTGTTCTCATAATAGATGAGTTCAATATGATTTTATTGTTTGCGGTGTCTCGGTTTACAAAATCAATTTGTGAAGTGCTTTACTAAGCACTATAGGGCAGATATCTGCCATGATGTATAAAACGCTGAGTGGCATGAATGGCAAATTCACTGTCAGGATCGATAACACAAATGAGAAAGACCAAACATGGTGGACTGAATGAAAGAGCAACAGGTGGCGATGCTAGATGAGCAGTAAGGAATACACAGTCACAGACTTAATCTTCATTATACAGGTTTGACCTTTAACCTCACTCATTCTCGTGTACAGCCACCACCGAAATTATTATTGTCTGTTAATTAGATGAAGGTTTATTGACTGTTTTGATGGAGAGAATGGGGCAGTGGAGGAATGGATGATAGATGGAGGCCACGTTACATTGACAAACCTCCGCTGAGGATGGAGTTCTACAATAACATTATTGAACTGGCCCATTTGTCATTTTTTGCTGTGTGTTTTCCTTCTTTTTTTTTTCTTGTATTCGCTTTCTATTGTTCCTTAAGGTCGAATTGAGATGAGGTTTTTTCATCCGTATCTGTCCGATGCCTATTTAATTGTGTCAGCTGTGGGCTTGAGTTTATTTCAAGTAAATATAGACTTTAAGTCTAGCCATGAGGCAGACGTTCTTTAAAGATGATTATTGTGTGAGCGCAAAATATTTCAGTATTCAGAAAATATTATTCCTCTAAACCTTTCCTCTTATCTGTGCTGGTGAGGTGCTCGCCGGCTCATTTTCCCTTTCACTTTCCTTTGCCTTTTCATAAATCACGGCTTGTCATGGGTGATGATGTCTCGGTAGTTCCTGCTCTACATGAAGGTTCATTTTCCTATCATTGCTATGCATTTATTCACATGGGAGTTATCTGAATACAATAATGTTCCAGTAAATCCCTCTTTATACTATTCATCTTCCGACTCCCCAAGGGCAAGGGAACCCCACATACGGATTCTCCGTTTGGCATCATTATGTCCCATTTGTATATCACAGCACGTATTCATCATGCGATCATGCATAGTTTTATGATGCAAGTAACGCTTCCCTTTAGTATCAATGACAGCCGTTAAATGCATATTTTACTGTGAAATATTTTGCTTTGTGCAGGGACATTTAACTAATGTCTAGCTGTTTTTTTTTTTTTTAAGACCAGACGTGGCAAATCATTTAGTGGCAGTTAGCAGCGCAGCAGTCTTTACTAACGGATAGAATTGAAGAAATGATTGGAAACTGTGTGAGACTTTGTGGCCAGACCTTCTGTCTATTCAAAAGTAATAAGTACAGAGTACTTCAAAAAATAATAAAATGCTATTGCACTGGTAAATAAATTCATCTCTTTTGCATCAAATATCTGTTATGTCTTTTTGTCTATGATGACTGTATATTTAAAAAGTTAAGAATATCTTGTATTCCTAAAGAAAAAAATAAGAAGAATATCAATTAATTGTGAATACATCATTAAATCATTGTCAGCTCCTTTTTCCAGTTTGAATAACCTCACAGTAACACTGGATTGTTTAAATTTGATGCATTACAACATCAGATTTTTTTTAATACAATATTTTAATTTTGTATCTGCAATTTATCTAATGTTTGTGACTAATCAAATCTTTGTATAAAATGTTTTGTTATACGTAGGTTATCCACAGCAAGACAGACAGAAAGACATGCAATTTATGTTTAAGAAATGACCATATGGGGGAAAATGTACTCTTTTATTTATTCATTTCTTTAAATGGGATTTATTTATTTGCCTTTTTTCTCATGAACTTACAGTTTCACCAGAAAAATAATTTAATGAATAATTTTTTAATTACATTTTTTATTTATTAATTTTTCTCATGGAAAAAACAGAAACACCCTTACATTCCTTAAAGTATATTCTTTTATATTTAACAGAAGTTAGACATTTTATTTTATTTTATTTTATTTTATTTTATTTTATTTTATTTTATTTTATTTTATTTTATTTTATTTTATTTTATTTTATTTTATTTTATTTTTTTATTTTATTTTATTTTATTTTATTTTATGAACTGTACCTTTAACTGATTGACCTTACAAATTTTCTTAATTTTTTCTCTTATTTAAAAATCCTGTGAAATTTTTACATCTTGTGATTTTGAAAAAGTTCTTGTAATTTTGGAGACAACATTGAAAGGAAGGTCTATGATCAGTCTGTGGAGGATCCAGATGCCTGTTTACTGAGACTAGATGATAGTGCACCAATAAAGGCCTCCAATGTCCCCACATATAAAGTATATATTGAGTTATAACAATAATACAGGTGGGGAATAATAGATCTGCTGTGCTGTAAGAAATGAGGTAATAACGCAGGCCTAGCCTCACCTTCGTAAACTACGACTTCTCCTTTGCATTGACCTCATTGAAACAAATGCCTGCAATTCTCCACCGGTGTGATGGTGAAATGAGGACAGTCCCTGAAAGTGTGGTTGTGCACCATGGAGGAGGTGTTTATTAAATATAGCATCCAAAAGGAAGAGGGTATTAGTATGTAAACTGTTGTTTTGTTACACTTGGTGCTATTTTACATTTTTACAGTGTTGTTTTTTTTTTTTTTTCCACTTTACATGTTCCTGATGAGCTGATATGGTCATCAGGTGTAGATGGTTTTCTTTTCTCCCATCCATCGGCCATGTGCTTTCGCTTTGCTGCTGTCCACAATGATTAATGGTGTGTCGTTTGAGTGCCGGAGAGATGCTGATCTCGTCTGTTAGATGGAAGCATGTCCAACCCTCTTTTAACATCAAGATATGAATCTTTTATATATGGTGCAAGAACCCTTTAAAAGGTGCTTTAAACAGATATTATCTGGACGGCTTAACCAAGACTATATAGCACACATGTATAGTGCGTTTATAGTGCTATCTGTGTTGCAGGTCTCCGAAGCATTTCAGAAGATGAAAAGCAGCTGAGAGGGAAATCAGTGGCCGAATGACACTCTTACTAGACACACTAGTACACAATTAGCCTGTTGCATTTGAATTGCTTATATATATTCCTTTTTTCTAAAGGAATTAATTATTTTATTCAGCAGTGAAGCATTAAATTGATTAAAATTAAAAATTAAAAAAAAAAAAAAATCGCAGTAAAGGCGGTTATAATGCTACAAAATATCTCTATTTTTATCTTTTTTCAACTGTGATAATAATACAAAATATTTTTTAAGCAGCAAATTATCATTAGAATGATTTCTGAAGGATCATATGACACTGAAGACTGGAGTAATGATGCTGAAAATTCAGTTTTGGCATCACAGAAATAAATACAATTTTTAAATATGTGACCCAGGACCACAAAACCAGTCGTAAGGGTCAGTTTTTGTTTTTTTTGTTTTTTTAAGTTGAGAATTTATACATCATTCAAAAGTTGAATATATGGCCAAGATACAACTATTTGAAACTCTGAGGATGCAAAAAAATCTAAATAATGAGAAAATCATCTTTAAAGTTGTCCAAATTAAGTTCTTAGCAGTGCATAGCACTAATCAAAAACCCTATTTTTTACAAAATATTTACAAAATATCTTCATGGAACATGATCTTTACTTAATATGAATTTTGGCATAAAAGAAAAATCAATAATTTTGACCCATAAAATGTATTTGTGGCTAAAAAAAGAATATATATATATATACTTTTTATTTTTTCTGACCCTAAACATTTAAGCAATACTTTGCAATTACTTGAAAAATCTATTTATGCCCCTTTTTACAAGATGAAATATAAGGAAATGTGTCTGTGAAGTTTCAGCTCAAAATACCCCAGAGATAATTTATTATATCATTTTGAAAATGCCTATTTTCAGTGAAAGCAGAAACGTGCTGTTTTTTGCACATGTCTCTTTAAATGCAAATCAGCTGCAGCTCCCCGCCCACTTTTCCAGAATAGGGCTGTGCCTCAGATACTTTCAAAAAACATCTGTTTGGTTTTTATTATCATGTCTATCACACTGAAATCATAAGTTTTTAACCATTTTACTTTAAACTTCTGAAATAGGGTTTTCTGAGGGCACAGCCCTATTCTAGAAAAGCATGTGCAAAGAAAGTGGCTGTCACACAGCATGTGGGTACTAAACTAAACTTCTTTTTCATGTCGTATTGCGCTTAAACTGTCAAATACACACCACTTTATGGTAAAAACACAAATGAGTTACAAAAACAGAACACAAAGATAATCAGCAGGGAAAGCAATCACATGTTTATATTAGATCTGTGTGGCAGCAGCGTATTATACAGTAAATAAATCAATAAATCCACTGCTCTCTTGTCTCCTCTGAGGCTGGGACTCTAAATAGTGTTCTGTGCTCGTCTGTGCACCCAACGACAAAACAGTTAGCATGATTTGCTCAAACTTTTGCATTGGTGTTAGAACTGGTACACCGTTGTCGCTTGCAAAAATAAAATGACGGCACCATGAGTGGAAACGTGCAGATTAAGGAGCGGTACTAAGATCCCCTTTCACATGCTTGGAGAAAAAGGCTTACCAAAACAAAGTTACTGGGTTGTCCTTTTTTACTTTTTCTGGCTTGGTAACATTAGATGCACCAGCGATTATAGCACTTAAACACAGAAAAAAACAGATTTTCATGGTATGTCACCTTTAAATCTAATGATACATATCACAAAATCATAGTATAACACACAGAATAGTGTATAAGTACATTTTTGAGAAAAAAGAGAAAAAAAAAGTATACTGATTCTGTATTGTAATTTTAACTTCGCATAGACGTGACTATTGTTGCTTCTTGTATGATAAATTGCTTGTGCTCTTTATTTGTAAGTCTCTGCTAAAAGACTGAATGTAAATAAAAGAAGTACCATGATTCAAGTTTGTAGTTTGTACCCACACAGTGCTGTTTATGGCAGCGACCAAAAACAAAGTAAATCACCTTTCGAGAGTAATTGAGTTTTGTTGTTTTGGTGCTGCTGTGTTGAATTCACATCAAACAAAGTCTGAGGTAGATAGTCCACTCAAACCTTCAGTTCACCAGTCATTCGTTTTCATCCCTTTCGAGACAAGTGGATAGTCTTGTTATAAATATCTCTGACAGGCTTTGACTCCCGCACTGCATTGCAGTACAAACAAACATGGCTGCAACACATAGCGGGAATTAATACCAGATATTTTCTAACGAGTCATATTTTATGTAATAGCTATTTCTTCATTGACAAGAGATGTCTATTTTTTTTTATTTCAAAATGTAGTTTAAAAGAAAAACAGCATTTATTTTAAATAGAAATCTCTTCTAACATACAAAATGTCTTTACTGTCACTTTTGATGAATTTATTGCATCCTTACTGAATAAATGTAATAATTTCTTACATTACATAAAAAAAGGACTAGTAAAAAAGGACTTTTTTTTTCCCCTCTTGTTGTTGCAATCCCAGTTTCCCAGTGTGGGAGCGATCAGCAATTTCCTTCGACTTTACAAAATGAAACAATGGACTTGAATTCCTCTCAGTATGTCTCGGCAGTTTTCGTTCCCACAATATATTATCTGTCTCGTTCATCCATTTAATCCAGGCAAGACTACAGTCAGACATCTATGAATCTGGTTAGGCTTCAGTAACAGACTGCTTGAATGTGTGGTTCTGATGAATAAAATGCATGTTAATAAGTCAGTCCTAATTCCACCACTAGTGGCACAACCTTCAGTGTATCTATGAAGGCTTTTATAGGCCTCCATGTTGTTCACAGGTCAACGAGTGTTGATGGATGTGCGGCAGACATGTTGTTTTTGGTGGTGTTCCCAGAGGGATGAGAGTTGCTGCGGTAGATGGAAATAACAGTTGTGATAATATCAGCGGGTTTATCTGGATTTTGAGGTGTGCCTCATTTAATGCTGACAATACGCACCTTAAGCATGTTGACTCAAAGATATAAAGCAGACTATTACTTTTGCTGTCTAACTCTGTCTTCCTTTCTTCACCAGACCATGCCTGAATACTCTGTCTCTAATGAATCTCTGGCATTAGCTCACTCTTGCTAAGACACTGAACAGCTCCCTGCACTCTCCCCACAAGCCTTTAATGTTCAAACAGAGCTTTAAATCAAATGAAGCGCACTTCATCCACATTTTGGTGCCGTTTCGGCAAGCTGGAATTAATTTCTCATGAATTCCTGCCTCTCCCAAGTTTTTCACTAGTCACCAGCTCAGTCTTCACTCAGTTGTTAAAGGAGAAGTCCACTTCCAAAAAAAAGATTCACATATAATGTACTCACCCCCTTGTCATCCAAGATGTTCATGTCTTTCTTTCTACAGTCGTAAAGAAATCATGTTTTTTGAGGAAAACATTTCAGCATTTTTCTCCATATAATGGACTGATATGCTGCCCCGATTTTGAACTTCCGAAATGCAGTTTAAATGTGGCTTCAAACAATCCCAAATGCGGTTGTAAATGATCCCAGCCGAGGAAGAAGGGTCTTATCTAGCGAAATGAACGGTTATTTTCATTAAAAAAATACAATTTATATACTTTTTATTCTCAAATGCGTGTCTTGCCTTGCTCTTATTGAACTCTGTATTCTGGCTCAAGACAGTTAGGGAATGTCGAATCATTTCAAAGTCATCCTACATTGCTGCAGAAGTACCGACACAGTCTTTGCAAAGTGAACATGCAAAGAAGATCAAACACCCTTAACAAAAAAGGTAAAACAGCGATATAGGACGATTTTGAAGTTAAGGGAGAACATGAGATGGGAGTTTTTCGACATACCCTAACTGTCATGGACCGGAAAAAAAAAACAGTCAGGCAGAGTAAGACAAGACAAGCGTTTGAGATTAAAAAGTATATAAATTTATTATTTTTATGAAAATAACCGATCATTTCGCTAGATAAGACCCTTCTTTCTTGGCTGGGATCGTTTACAACTGCATTTGGGAGCGTTTGAAGCCGCATTTAAACTGCATTTCGGAAGTTCAAAATCGGGGCACCATAGCAGTCGATTATATGGAGAAAAATGCTGAAATGTTTTCCTCAAAAAACATAATTTCCTTACGACTGAAGAAAGAAAGATTGTTCATACATCTTGGATGACAAGGGGGTGAGTACATTATATGTGAATCTTTGTTTTGGAAGTGGACTTGTTGTAACTTGTTTTCTCTGTGGGAGGGCATGTTCGTTCATCTGTGTACTTTTCTTTTTTGTTTTTCCTATTTTTGCTTGACTAACTGACTCACTTGGATTCAATCAGTTGTGTCGCTGAGTTATACTAATTAGGCAAAATCTTACAATGTCTCTATTTATTGTCATCTCTCTTGCAGAGACGACAGCGTCTGCCATGAGAGAGAATTTAAATTCTGTCTTTTTACTCACCCTCATGTCGTTCTAAACCTTCATGTGTTTCTTTCTTCCATGAAACACAAACGGAGATGTTACTGCTCTCCACCATAAAATGAAAGTGGATGGAGACCAGAGGCTATCAAGCTCCAAAAAAAAAAAAAAAAAACCTCTATAACAGCACAATATCAAAGTATTCCACATGTCTTCTAAAGCCATATGATAGCTTTGTGCGAAGACTGAAATTTACTGTAAGTCATTTTTCACTAAGATCTTGCTTGACAGCTGTGGTCACCATTCACTTTCATTATATATAAAAGAGAATCTTTGACATTCTGCTATAAATAACGCCTTCTGTGTTCCATATAGGTTTGAAAAGAACTGAGAGTGTGCAAACGATGACAGAATTTTCATTTTTGTGAAAACTCTTCCTTTGACTGACTGACAGACTGGATTCAATAACAGCCCTGATCTTGATTCCTACCTGCAGTGCGCTTTGAGATAAGTATAATATTAAAATATTGTACTTGACTTGTGTGCAAATGTGACTTGGATAACTGCTTTTTGAGAGAACTTGTTTAATTTAATTCTAAGGTTAATCACATGCAAATTGCTCCTGTAAAGATTAGAATGTATAATTCTTGTGGTCTCTGCTTCTTATGAATCTCCTTCATTGAGATCATTTGTAATGCTTTTATATGGTTTTTCCTTAAAGGAGACCTATTATGTCCTTTTTTACAAGATGTAATATAAGTCTCAGGTGTCCACAGAATGTGGCTGTGACTTTTCAGCTGAAAGTACCACACAGATCATTTATTATATCATTTTGAAAATGCTTATTTTGAACGGAATCAGAAACACTTTTTTTTCGTACATGTCTCTTTAAATGCAAATGAGCTGCTGCTCCCCGCCCCTTTTTTTCAGAACAGGACTGTGCCTTTACAGATTGTAACTCAGATACTCTGCCAAACAACATTTGTTTGGTTTTGATTATGTCTGTCGCACTGAAATCATGCGTTTCAAACCATATAAGTTTAAACTACTGATATAGGTTTTTCTGAGCGCACACATCCGTAGCACGTACACAGAAAGTGGCTGTCACGTGGCATGCGAGTTTTAAACTAATTGCTCTTTCATGTCTAATTGTGAAATATACACAAGTTCATGTTAAAATGTCTCCTCTGCGGCTGGGACTCTAAATAGTGTTCTGTGCTCGTCTGTGCAGCCAACGGCAGAACTGTTAGCATGCTTTACTCGAAGTTTTGCCATGACATTAGAACTGGTACACCATTGTTGCTTGTAAAAACAAAATGGCCTCTCCGTGGGTGGAAGCGTTCAGATTGTTTTTTCATAAGCTTGCAGAGAAAGACTTAACAAAGACTCTTTTTCACATTTTCGGGGATGATAGATGCACTGGGGACCCGGTTATAGCACTTAAATATGGAAATAGTCAGATTTTCATTATATGTCACCTTTAAATCGCTATACACACACATACACAGCACTCAAAAATGTGCTTGTGGCCACATTTCCACAAAATATTACGTGGCTTTTTTGCATGAATGGCGCTAAAAGTGTGTTCAGTTTTATGATGTTGTTTGTTGTGTGCATCGCAGCATTTCAGAAATAAAAATGTCAGGTGTGTGGCACTACATATCGTGTTTTATGCATGTCACCTTCACAGAACCCTACCATAAACATTACTAATACTGTAAAAAAAACATATTTACTGAAGCAAAAGTTACATTTTTTCCTTGCTTCTACTAGTCTTCGAGCTCTCTGTTGATTTTTATTTCTTGTGTTTTGCAAGACTGATGAGGAGGCCTTATGAATCTCTAAAAATATAGAATAAAAAATATATAGAAAAACTAATAATGTCTTTGCAGGAAATTTTGCTCTATGGGCATTACCTAAAACACTGCAATATAAAATATGGGTGAAACACCTATGAAAAATCAACGCAAAAAATTGCTGCACATTAACACTATGCATTGGGCCATATTTTTACAGAGTTTCTTATAGAGTATGTTTTTAGAGGGCAGTGATTTCCTGAAGAAAAAAAGAAGGAAAAATAATAAGTTGGCAACATTTTTTTTTTTTTTTTTTTATGGAAACCTTTTCCAGCCACAAGTTTTTCTCAGTTTTCTCAGAATTGTGAGATATGAAGGGATAGTTGACCCAAAAAATGAAAACTTTGTCATCAATTACTTGTGTCGTTCCAAAACTGCATACACTGGTTTCTTATGTTAAACACAAAATAAGATATTTTGAAGAACCAAACAGTTGTTGGTCCCCACTGACTTCAATAGTAGGCAAAGAAAAATATGGAAATCAGTGGGGACCATCAACTGTTTGATCACCAGCATTCTTCAGAATGTCTTATTTTATGTTCAGCATAAGAAAGAAACTCATACAGGTTTGGAACAACATGAGGGTTGCAGTTCCAAAATTCCAAATGTACATCTTCCAATTTTATATCTTGCCATTTTGATTCTAATTCTAGGTTTACATCTCGCAACCATTTTTTTTTTCATCAACCATTTTTTTTCATTTTTTTTCTCATCTATCTATCTATCTATCTATCTATCGGTATTAGTATGGATGTACTGGTAAAGTTGATCTACCAGGCTAACCAACTGCAAGTAACAGTCCAGCATTAATCATCTAAAACCTTGAAATTGTAGTCCAAAACTTTTGTTGCAATGTGAATGTGGAATGTGATAGCAGAGGTTTCAGCAATGCGGTGTGCTATCAGTGCAACGAGTGAATCTATTATCGAGCTAGGTCTCTACTCTGGATGTAAAATCTCTTCTGTCACTGCATTTCCGTGTAAACAAAAGGACATTATCATGGCTGAATTGCCAGCAACTATTTGTCTATTTCGCTGTTCATCATCAAACTCCGTAATCAGATATAATATAGTGAAATGCCACTGTGCTGTGCTAACCTTCCTCCAGGGTGGAAGAAAATTAGCAGCGCTCACTCACCTTCCCTTTTTTTCAGTTTGGCGGATGTGTGAAGAATGATGAAGAGACAGACGAGAGAAAGACACCGAGAGGGACGGGGTGAGGGAGGATTGAATTAGGGCTGACTGAAGCGTGATGAGAGAAAACAGAGGGAACGATAATGAAGGAAAATAAACCTTATTGGTCGACTGGCTTGGAGGACAAAGAAGTGAGTGAGTGAGAGAGAGAAACAGAAAGAGAGTGGATGGACAGCAAGAAAAATAACTACCCTCACACAGGTAAAATGCTTGAGGCAGGAGGCATTTATGTGAAAGGAAATAACTATTAATGACATGAAAATGATTGCAGAAGCATCAGTGCTACAATATGTGGTTTAAAATGCTGTTAAAGATCAGTGGATGTTGTTTGTTGTGTGAAATGATTCAGCATTATCGGCTAGTTATGTGTCCTGAATGTACAGTGTGGCTGGGCAGTAGAGATTCTGCTATACCATTTACATACTTTATACTCGGCATACTTTATTCTGCCTTCTGTTGAAGCAAACTAAGCAGAACTATGACAGCCCTACCCATCCAGTAGTACATTTAAAATAAATAAATCATATCATTGTTAAGGCTGTTTTAATAGACATCAGCTTTGGCAATAGCACCAAAAATACACTAGTAATCAAATTATATTGACAATTAAAATTATTTATATATTTTTTTTAAATGTAGCAAGTTATATATAAATAATCTAGTTCTTACAGCTCTTGGAAAAGCTGCAAATATCAGGAATAAAAATATGATTTCCAGGCTTAGAAAAGTTCTGTTTTTTCTGTTCTATGAAAATTTTTAAGTTTTACATTTTTAAGTTTTAAATTAGTTTTAGTATTAGAAATACTCTTTGTCAGTAATATAAAATTAAAAAAAAGACTTAAAAATAAGTGAAAAAAAAAAAATAAATAAATAAAAACTAAATAAAGAAATAAAATAAAAAAATCACAGAAATACATTGGTCTGAAACTATGAAAACCCGGAATTCACCCCGGAGTTGGGCATAGGTGAGTATAAATATAAAATATAAATTTTATGTAAAATATAATGGAAAAAAAAAAAAATCAATTTATTAAATGTATATTAAATCTCTTTTATTTTAGTTTTAACTCATAATGTAAAAATGCTGTTTGCACCAATACTAGGCTAATAATGAATTATTTTATTTTATTTTATTTTATTTTATTTTATATGTGTCGATTCTAATACAGTAAATGAACAAAATAATCATTAAAATCACACTCTGCGTTTAAAACCAACCCAGCGTTGGGTTAAATGTTTAACCCAACCTTAAGGGTAGTTTTATTTAACTCAGCTATTGTTTAGGAATTATTTTATTGAATGTATTAATAAATATTATTTTCCAACCTATTTTGGGTTAATTTTAAAGCGAGAAATCTAGTAATTTTTAAGTAATAGTTGAGTTAAAACTACTCTAAAGGCAACGATTGGGTTGTTTTGACTGCTGGGTGTAAGTAACATAAAAGCCTTTTTTTTGAACTGAAATGATAAATACTGATATTGCACACTGTACAAGATTGTATTCACGCTGCACACACCAAGTACAATTCTGTGAAGGCCATTAGATGTAATCTGTACCAGTACATACAGCTCTTATTGTTTTCTAATGCTCCACAGAGCTCTATCATTCAATGCCAATGGTAAAGAGTTAGCGGCTAGTTTGTTGAACATGTGCGCCACTGTCTGCAGTGGATTATCCACTTAGCGAGCTCCTTTTGGACCAGATTTCAATCAGTTTGTGCTGTTAATCAGAGAGAGCTGGTATCGTAATGCGTGGCCATGCCTCAGGTGCGGCCCTGTACCCAAACTTGCATTAGGCTAATCCAATTCATCAATCCGCAAGCCAAAGAGCCTCCCTCTGGCACACACAGGGAGAGAGAGAGAGAGAAAGAGATAGGGCAACCAGGTGATGGTGCCAAATGGAAACATTGTGGACTTGTGGTATTGTCACTCTCTGTCTCTCCTTTCCTCTTTATGTCTTATTTTGCAGTGGCTTGCAGCTGATCTTTGATAAGCACTTTCCATAGCCCAACCTGCCAAGGTGGCAAAAAAAATTACAAAGAAATGAGAGCGGGAAATAACAGGGTTATGAATCAGCTCTAGAATTGCAGGCCACAAAAAATGCTGCTTGGCAGGAAGTGGAGCAAGGTGGGGGCTGGGGGGCATAATTGCCAGCGCACCATGCTGAAAAGGCTATTGAAAATGCCATTCTGGGCGACGCTGATTGGCTGCCCTCCCACAAGGCGCACTATCCCCCTGGTTGGCCCTGGTCTGAAAGCATTGAGAATGCTCCGAGGGTGCCTTTTTTCTGATGCCGGGAATAGTTTACATGGCAAAATAACAAGCTAATTAAGGCCTTAGCGAATGATGGATGGCTGTGAAAGTTAGCAAAGCTGGTCAACAGGGCAGAGGAGCAGCCTGTGATACACCGCGAGCCATCTGCGCTCAACCTGACAGCTTAATTGGCAAAGAGATCCGAGGGGAGGGGGAAAGACCTGTTGGACCTTTGATAATTGCCGGCTAGTTTGAATATGCTCCAGCCTGCTACCGCTGCAATTACATGTTTGATGTTATGTGCATATTTCCTGTTTCTTCATTTCGCCGGCTTTTATCGTTTCACGGGTGGTGGAGTGATTTGTATGTTTGTGCTCCATTACCTCAGCCATTTTGTTTGTAATATTAGCTGGGTTAAAATGGATAACTCAGCGGCAGCCCGGCTGCTGGGACAATTAATATGGCTATGTTTCCTAGGGCCGTTGGCTGAGGTTTCGTTCTGGAGTTTGAATAACGACAGTTCAGCTTTCACATGTGAAACTATTGCATGTACTGTATTATTAAGAAACATTTAGCCAGGTTTTCCTTAGAATGAGTTACAAAGTAGCAGTTTGATTTTGAAGACAAAATTTGAATTCCTGAAACATTTGAGTTTGATACTTAAAAATTATGAGACTTTTTGGCTTATAATAATAATAATAATAATAATAATAATAATAATAAAATAATAAAACATGAATAAAAATAAAACATGAATTCTTGAAAAATGTGCGTTTAATTCTTGAAAAGTATAAGACTTTTTGGATAATAATAATAATAATAATAATAATAATAATAAAACATGAATAAAAAATAAACATGAATTCTTGAAAAGTATGAGTTTAATACTTGAAACGTATGAGATTTTTTTGGCTAATAATAATAATAATAATAATAATAATAATAATAATAAAACATGAATTCTTGAAAAATATGAGTTTGATACTTGAAAAGTATGAGACTTTTTGGCTAATAATAATAATAACAACAACAACAATAATAATAATAATAATAATGATAATAATAATAATAATAATAATAATAATAATAATAATAGTAGTAGTAATAATAATAATAATAATAATAATAATAATAATAATAATAAAACAAATAAAAATAAACATGAATTCTTGAAAAATTAGCATTTAATTCTTGAAAGTATAAGACTTTTTGGATAATGATAATAATAATAATAATAATAATAATAATAATAATAATAATAATAATAATAATAATAAATAAACATGAATTCTTGAAAAGTATGAGTTTAATACTTAAAACGTACTTTTTGGCTAATAAAAAAATAAACTAACAATAATAACAACAACAACAATAATTATATATATATATATATATATATATATATATATTGATTTATTTTGTATTATTTACTATTATTTGTATACTATCAATAAAACTGCTAGTTTTATTAGTATTAAAGTTTTTTTGTTCACCTTTTTTATTATATATACCGTATTCAGTTTTGATTTTAAAGTTTTTAGTAATTTAGTTTGCTTTTGTCATTTTTAGTTTCTTATTAGTTTGTTCATTATTTGTTTTATCAATATATTTAACTTTACATTTTTATTTTTCATATTAGTTTTTAAATATTTCTATAAAACTTTATTTTTCAGTTTTAGTAATTTTACAAGTTCAGTTTACATCTTTTTAGTTAGTTGTCAAGACAGCATTTCAAATTTGATTTTTTTTCTTCTAATAGTTTCATTTTGCATTTATTTCTGACATCTCTTGCAGTAATGAAAATTTGTAGTTTAAAGGGATAGTTCACTCAAAAATTAAAATTCTGTCATAATTTATCTTTACCTTCCACTTATTCCAAACATTTATGTGTCTTTCTTCTATTGAACCCAAAGAAATATATTTTGAAGAATGTTGGTGACAAAGCAGTTGACGGTAGCCACTATGGAACTCAACGTTTACCATCAACTGTTCAGGATTTATCAAACAGTCAGTGGCAGAGCAGTGCAGGAAACACGAAAGCGCACCAATCTTAATTAATTATGTTTCTTATAATCACAATAAACAATTATTCTACTAAGTAAGATAAGTAAGTTCATTAGCATAACTGTAGGAGATAAAGTAGTGGTATGGACTTGTCATAATAATCTAGAATTCAATAGATGTGTGATCATAGGTTTGTGTATATCAGCTGTTTCACAACACTTCTGTTACATGCTGATCTGTTTGGCCAGAGACAGAGGGAGGTAGGTGTGTCATGCCGTGAGAGACCTGATCATGCTCTTATTGTTTGATCGCTCTAATCTCCTCCCACTCCTCCTACGCCAATGAGAGCCATTGTTTGCAGCTGCACTGGAGTAGAGGAGCTCTGTAAGCCTGTGGTAGATCAGCATGAGGGTGACCAGGAACACAGCGGTGGCGGTCTGACCATTTTCTCTCTAAAATAATATTTTCTCCTGCAGTGTAATGTAATTTTCCTGCTTTGACCCCCACTTTTGTTTTTGTTTTGGGCCTTTATTAATTATTAATATGGGACCCTGAACCACAAAACCAGTCTTAAGTAGCACGGGTATGTTTGTAGCAATAGCCAAAAATACTTTGTATGGGTCAAAATGATCGATTTTTCTTTTGTGCCAAAAATCATTAGGATATTAAGTAAAGATCATGTTCCATGAATATATTTTGTAAATTTCCTACCGTAAATATATCAAAACTTAATTTCTGATTATTAATATGCATTGCTAAGAACTTCATTTGGACAGCTTTAAATGCCAGTTTCTCAAAATGTTAATTTTTTTGCACCCTCAGATTTTCATATAGTTGTACCTTGGCCACATATTGTCCTATCCTAACAAACCATACATTAATGGAAAGATGTATGGTATTTATTCAGCTTATTCATTCAACTTTCAGATGATGTATAAATCTCAGTTTCAAAACATTGACTGGTTTTGTGGTCCAGTGTCACATATGTGCCTTTTTTAGTATCTCCATAACACCTTCAAGAAAAGGGTTTTCTTTTGAGTGCTGTTTTTGGTAACCATTGTATTTGGAGATTATTTCCCCCTGCTTATTTGTCTTCTTGTTCAACCTGCAAGAATCGGCGGAATGGGAATCATAGGAAAGTACAGCTGATTAAAAATAATTTAGAAAAAAGTGCGTTCGCACAAAATTGTTTTCACTTTTTTAGAGGCAGCATAAAATACCCGTCCTTAACATTCAATAACAAAAAGGAAAAATGTGATTAATACATTTATTTTTCTATAGTAGCCTGCTAAAACTCAGAATTTCTGTATTAACTGTACTGTATGTGTTTTTTGTTTTGTTTTCTTTAACAGCCTCAAGTAGTATTATTCGTCTTTGGCTAATCGCTAGTCTTGCTATTGGAAACTGTACAAGATTAAACAACGCAAATTTGTTTAATCATCATCGTCATGATTATCCAGGTAAGGCAAACTATTATTACTGTTGCTAACTACAGTAGTCAACATTTGAAGTGGATCAGAACATTTCATCAAAGTTGTCCTAAAACCAAAACAATTATTGTCTTAGGACAAGTTTGCTGAGCTTTTTTGATCCACTTCAAATGTTGACTACTGTATTTTACACTGCGTTTGACTGCTTTCTGTTCTGGTGAAGAGCGTTCACCTGAGCGATTATGAAGTTCGAACTGGACGCGTTCTTCAGGACGTTGTTTTTAGGCGTTTTGATGAGTTTGTAGTGTAAAAACGTTTAAAAACGGTTCTTGAGACGCATGCATTCTGTACTGTTAAGTTACAGAGTCGAGCTCAACACATAATGCTTTATGCGTGGGTGATATGAAATGAAAGTCAAGCAGCTTTTTGAACTCTTTATAAATACTATAATAACATTAATGCTTACGTTAATCCATTCTAACTGATTAATATAATTTTATACTTATACATGACTGTTCTTAAATGATTAATCTTTTAAATTGTATTTTGGTGACTGTGTTATTAAGTGTTTGTTCGTTTATAAAATGAAGATTGCTGTTTAATGTGCTTATAGGCTAACTGAACATATTAAACATGGTATAAGTGAATTATTTATGTTTATGAATTTTGTAGTAATTCTAAAATCAGTTTTTCAGTACCGCCTAACATGTATATTGGATATTATGTTGTCATATATTACGGTTTCAGTCTGAAACTGAACCTTGACCGTGCCATTTAAATTTTTATTTATGGATATGTTATAATTTAGAATGTAGGAATTGTTGTTGGTTTTTATGCCACAAGTCTGATCACCCTACTATAATTTATCCTGTACTAGAAATGAAGAGTTTCGTTGCAAAACGAGATATATCCATTTTGAGAAATGTTGGTTATTTGACATTATTATTTAAGACATCAACAGTCAAGTTCATTCACAATTTTTGTACATTAAACTATTACTTGAGCTCAGTGAAGGCCAGGGACACAATATTTTTCAAATCCAGGATATTTTTTATTTAATTTTATGTCCATAAATAGTTCATAAATAAGTCAAAAACCATGCCAAAATGCAACATATTTATCTTAACATTGTCAAACATCTTAAATTTGTTTAAAAAAACAATACATCATAAATATATGGAATAGTATATACAAAGATTGATTAATAATAATAAGATTCTGAGTTAGTTTTGACCAGAACATACACAACATAAGATAACTTTTTTTTTTTTTTTTTTTGCAAAACGCTATAAACGTAGCCTACGTAGCCAATAAGAATTTCCATTAGACAAATTTTTACGTGGTGAAAATAAGAGATTATGAATGCCACTGAATGAAAATTTGATCATTTTATTAACAGTGCATGAAAAACGCACAGAAAGTGCACTGTCTTCAACGGGAACCGTCTTAGCGGTTTTTATTTGAAGGCTCTCCTGGTGACTTCGAGCTTTCTCGTGGTCCTTTACTGCCTCGATTTTAAAATTACTGGTCCCCACCACGAAACTGTTAGTTTTATTTTTTTCTTTCGTGTACTCACGGCAAATCTGACAAAACATGACCGCATTTTTACTGTCAAACACTAGCCAATGACGACCTGTCTGCCATTTACAATTAAACTTCCTTCTCTTTGTTTCGCACGCTCTGTCAACATTTTCATCTTCTGCCTCCTTCCTCTTCTCACCTCTTCCTGATCCTGACGTCTGTCCTAACCACCGCAGCATTTTGATTTTAGCTTATTTCGCTGTCCAGCTCAGTCCTCTTTGCTCATCCGATATTTCCTATTTCTTGTTTGTATTTTCGCGCTCTTGTCGTCCTTGATTGGACCCGCAAACCGAAGCGTACAGTATCTGCGCGCTGCTGCCAATAGGTATCTAAAACGTCACCCGTAGTGTAGTGTTCATGTGAAATGTAGGACGGAGGGGACAAACGACCCAGAGCCTCTCTGACATGATTTACATGATTGGCTCATGCATCACCGGCCAAACTGGCTGGTAAGTTTTTATCAATACACGCCAAAATGATTTTTAACCCGCATTTGGCGGGTTGGCGGGTGTTAATTTCGAACCCTGGTTATATCGCACTTTGTAAAGAAACTGGTCTGGCGGATATCGCGTTTTGTGAAAAAATACATTTTATAGTAGGCCTAAAATGTACATCCTTAAATTTTATTAATGGCACCAATTCACACATAGATTAAGGTACATCTGAACAGTGATTTCCAATAATAAAATCCAAATGTCAAAAAATGGCGTTTATCGCGTTTTGCAACGAAACTCTTCAAATAGAGTATATAGTTAGGTATTCCATCTTCAGCATACATTGAATCGAATTTTGTTTGCATTATTGACACACTGTTTTCTTCTTTAACAGTGTAAAGTTGCTTTGACATAATCTGTGTTTTATAAATAATATGTATTTGTACAATACAGATTTATACAATTTCCTACACATAAAGACTTTTGTAATTGTTGATATGCTAGCTTCAGTGCTTTGAAATGGCATTGCTGGCTAAACTTAGATATATTTTCCTATTTTTCACCAATTAAAGTTTTCAGAGTTATCTCAGGGTCTGCAAAGTCAGATTCTCACGCATCAGCTGGTCTATTTATGAGTGTCGGCTTTTGCTGATTCTAGTATCTCTGTGTCTCCGCTTCTGGCTAAAAGTCGTCAAGACGTCTAAAAGCCCTGTCTCCCTACCATCACGCACCTCTTATAGATGAGGCCTGAAGACTTCTCTGGCCTTGGAGACCGTCTTCTTGGCGAGGTGAGCTGCTGACAAGGCAAATATTTTATTTACAGCACATTAGAGGTTAGAATATAATATGTTGATTGTGAGCGGAGAGCAAAGAGAAAAGGAGACATAAAAGCTGGCACTGTATGGTGTCTCTTTTCATCGTTGGTCTTTAAGCTGATGCTTTGTGTTTAACATGTTTAGTCCTTGTTCTGCTCCTAAATCCACATATTTTATAGTTATGTAAAGTATTATTGTTGGAAACGCAGCTTTGAGGAATGACGTGCTGGGGAAAACCCTTCCAGTATGTATAACATTCACCTTTTGTTATGGTTTAGACGTTTATACTGGTTCAACAGCTCAAATGTCACTTTATGGTGGAAATGACGATACATTCTTCCATTCTCCGTCTCTGAGAGGAAGCACATGTAAGGTATCAGGTTTTTTGGAGATTGGATACGTATAACAAATTGGGATGGATCACGACATAATCGCTGCTCAAAAATCCTCAAATAACTGCCACCCTGTAACGCTAGCCTCTGTTAATTCCCAGCGTGGCTTCCTATCCGTGTTATTACCGCTTTGCCAAATTAGATAAATGATGGGGACACGTGACACATGATGCCCTCGAGAATCCCCCCTGCTCTTAACAGACCCATCCAATCAGGAATTAGCGAAACGAACGGCCTCTTTCAATCTGGTGTAGTTAGTGTTACTGCATCTGTCATATTTACAGGCAGCAGGGGAATGTGCCGCCCAGCCTGTTCCTCATTAGGCCCGTGTTTTGACTCAGATTTAGACTCGGGTTTGGTTCTATTGTCACTCTGGATCAAATGGCCAGTGTAAACACTCTTAATTAGAGCAGCATGGAGTGATCAGGACTACGTTAAAACACAATGTGGCAGCTCCACTATGGTGCGCCGTAACTGTAGCCCCTCAGCGTAATTTCTTCCTGATGCATTGTGAAGGCCGGCGCAGCTGTGGACGGAGCCCCTGGCCCAAACTATGAGAGACCTGAGTGTTACTTTGGAAGGGTCTGCTTTTTATTCCATCATGGAGGTAGGTTGTTATTTTCCTCATTTGGCCCTCAAGCAAGTTCAAACAGCTACGACCACCCATGAAGGTAAAACTGGTTTTCCTCTGCTTGCCTATTCTGGGCGTACACGCAAACTATTCATATACGTAGAGTCTCGATATACAAAGATGATGTGGAAAAACTTCTATCACAGCAGATCAGTTTAGGATGGTTAAAGCTGCCATAAACCCCACCCCATTCTAACAATCTCCTGCAAGCTCGTGTTCAGATCTGCCTCCATCTAGTTAACATCTAGCCTAGTTGGACTGAATGAATTCCTGTACGTTTTTTTTTCTTTTATCGATAATCTGTTTCATTTGGATTTACATCACAATCTAGAAGAGAACTACTTTCATTTTTCCAAAATTCCGTTTAATTTTTTTTCCAAATTTTTCCCCCATTTAAATTTTTCTGGATTCTGTTTTTCCCACTTTAATTTTTCTAGACTCTGATTTAATAGTTTAATTAAATTTTAGAAATCAAAAAGCATGTGTAATTAATTAAAATCATGAAACTTCCATAAGTTAACAGCAATTTATTAAAAGCTTAACAAAAATTTAATATTATAAATGATAAATATTTTTAATGCCCTATGAATTTATTTATTTATTTTTTCTCAAATTCAGTTTTTTTTTTTTAACCAAATTCTGTTTTCCATTAATTTTCTGGATTCCATTTTAATGGTTTCATTAAATAATCAAATTTAATAATCAAAAGAATCTCTAAATAATTGATTTTATTAAAAACAACAACAACAACAACAAAAACAACAAAACAAATGTATTTATTTATTATTAAATATTTAGTAATATTTTATTTAATTATTTATTTTTTTCCAAAATACTGTGTTGTGTGTTTACATTTTTCTGGTAAATAAATTCTGGTAAATCATTTTTCTGGTAAATATTCCTTAAAAAATAATGTTTTAATACTTTTATTATTAGTAGTAGTAGTATCGTTACATTAAATAATCTAATTCTGTCACAGTTTCTTCAAGTTAAACCGAACGTTTCATTTTGATGGGTTGCTGTGAAGACCTTTGAGTTTCTTTTTGTATTGTGATATGACTATAGTTTTAATCACAAGAAACTGTAAAATGCTCATGAAGTGATTCACAGAGCAATTTTAGAGATTATGTTTGTGTTCATGTCCTCATATATTAAGGCGGCACAGGCTGAAAAGACTACAAGCATCATGTGTGTTTCAGTTTGTGTGTAGTAAACGAAACCGTGCGACTGCGGCATTCATTCACACAGAACATGCAGGATTTATATTTAAATAGTATGTTTCTGTCTTCCGTCTTGATATTCTCGACATTATATCATGTTGTGATTGAAGTATCCTGATCTACTTTTGATTTATTCATCCAAAATTTGCCAAATTCTGTGACATTCCACGTTATACAGTAAAATCCATTTTTATGACTGGATTCCGTGATTCTGTCCACATTTTTCCGATCCCAGAAATCATAGGGCCATCTTGCATATCAAATTATTATCTTATGGAGTGTTTTCTTTCTTCTCAGAAAAAAAAAAAAAAAACGCAGATGTAATGTGACTTTTAATCTCACAATGGAGAATAGTGTTTCTCACTATTGTGACTTTTTAATCCATGTGTCTCATAATCTGACCAACTCTTGACCTAATCATGTTGTCTTCCACTTGCCAATTTATATCTCACAATGTGACTATTTCTAATTAAAATTTTTATCTCACTTTATCTTTTTTTATTTTTTATGCTTAGGTAGTTTCTAGGCGCACATACACAATTTATTTTCTGCTAAGATGCTGCTACATTGTAAAAATTGCTGTACATAGGCTAGTTTAATCATAATATACAGTCATTACATCATGCCACCATGAGGGGGTACGACGGCAGAATCTTTCTCAAAGTATAGAGTGTCTTTAGGCAGAATAGCTGATATTTAAAAAAAAAAATAAATAAATAAATACAGATTAAAGCGCCAGCACATACTGAACTACTGTTGGCTAATGAATAATCAATAAACTTGCATCATACGTGTTTTAGTAAATATCTCAGGTACTTGGAGGACACAACCTGTTGTATTTTGCATCATATAAGCTCATTTTCCCTCACAAGGATATAATAATAGAACAAAATTCTAAAGAAAATGTATAGAAACAAAGTGAGGCAGAAAGCAGTATGCTGGAGTAAAACTGGCATCTTAAAGTGTCAGGTGACATGTGAGGACATGTGAAAGGGTGTGATTGTGTAGGCATGTCACGACAGTGTCCGGATTGATGACTTTGCAGTTTGTGGAGCGGAGGATGAGCAAACTTAAATAGCAGATGAGAAACTTGGAGGGGAGCATAGACGAGAGGTTTGTCATTATCTGAAAATGAGTTACAGCCCCTCCTTTGCTTCAGTCCCACCGCATAAATAACAGAGCTGTCACGCGCTCTTAACAAGCTGAGAAACTAAACGGAGCTCTTTATTAACACACAATCACAGTCCGTCAGGATATTGCTCACCTGCGTGGCATGTTGTCAAAGCGCTGTCAATTCAGCTAATACATTAAGCTAATAACAACACAGCAAAATATTTCCTACTAGACGATTGTATTTTGACTGTAATATTGTATAATATTGCAATATTGGCAAAGACTGTAAGCCTGTCCCTTCACTATTGCAATCTTGGTCCATATTGCAGCTTTTCTAGCTAAGAACCACCTACTTAGACAAGAAGGGCCTATCTGACTGAAATGTAAAGATCTTAAAGGAAATAAAAATTCTGTTGTTAATTACTCCCCCTTGTGTCATTCCATTCACGCAAGACCTTCGTTCATCTGTGGATCACAAATTAAGATATTTTTGATGAAATTCAAGAGCTTTTTGAGCCTCAGTAGACAGCAGCTCAACTGACACGTTCAAAGCCCAGAAAGGCAGTAAGGAACTGTCGGTGGGTACAGGTTTGGAACTACATGAGGGTGAGTAATTAATGGCTTAATTAAGAATTTTCATCTCTTTAACGATCATTTGAGTAGCTGCTTGTATGAATACAAACTGCTGAGTCAGTACAAAATCTTATTTGACTGTGGTAGTTTAATGGTGATGCCGCAGATGTTCTCAGATGACAAAAGTGCGGCACTCTTCTGCTCGAAAGTGTTATTAACCATCACATATCTATAAGTGCCAAGTGTCAAGCACTTAATGTAACATGCAATAATATTCTACTATTGGTTGCTTGTTGACAGTGAAAGGTCAATGGTGTTGCGTGAACCTTTAACCCATAAACAGCTAAAATGTGTATATTGGACTCAAAAAGCTTTGGTTCTTCATTTCAGATGTCAACCACATGCTCGGGGGTTAAACGAGTATATGCTCTTTCTGTGCACTTTTTACTTGCTTAAGTTGCTGCCTACACATCACTTTGAAACCCAGCGCTAGAAGAAATGTGGTTTTGATCGTTTTGTGTTTATTTAATGGCTCTTTCTCTCTTTTTTGCGTCCTTCAGTTCATTCTTCTGATGCAAAATGTAGTAATGGGTTTGTGGGCCAAAAGGCCCTTATTCCTCCATCTAGCACTCCCCCGTTCGCCACAAACGTTTACCGCCTATCATTTATTCATTCCCTATTTTCGCTAAAGTGCTTTTCTCTTTCTCTCTCCGAGTTCTGATTAGGAGGTCGTGTAACACGTACCTTTTATTTATTTTTCCAGCCGGAGAAAGAGTGAATGAGGTAGTTCAGCCCTCTACATCACCGCAATTACCTTTCCTAACACCTCCGATAAATAATCAACTTGTGAGTAGAGCTTTGAAAAACATTAATCACGGCATTAATGAAAGGGAGAGCTCACAGGATGCATTTCCTGAGTTAAGTTCGTGCCATTCAACGCCACGACGCATGCAAATAAAATAGCTTGTATTTCTTGATATAATAAAGGCTGATAGCAAGTTATCATAAAAATCCATTCTGGTTTGTCAAACTGTCAAGTTAGCACTTGTGCCGCTTCAAACAACTTGTCGAGATAATGGTCGCTTCATTAGCTTCTTCCTTTGAGGATACACTATTTGAATAAAAATTCAGCAATTATGCGACTTCTCTCAGATATGAGCCTCTCTAATGTAGCAGATGAAGTTTATCTCGCTAATTTCTGTGCGTTCAACTAGCAAGGCCACTTGTTTCCAAAAAGAGTTATTAAATCTACAGGAAAAGCTCATTTTATGAGCCTCTTTTCATGTATTTAAGTCAGCATTTACTCACACGCATTTCACTCTAGACTTGTATGATTTTTTTGATATTTTGAAGGTTTCATTTGTTTTTGTCCATACAATGAAAGTCATTAAAATTAGACCACACTGCCTTTCATCAGACCAAATATAAATAAATGAATAATTGAGTGAATGAGTGAACAAATTAGTGTATGTTTATTCACTGCCGTTCAAAAGTTTGGAATCAGTAAGATTTTTTTTAATGTTTTTTTTTTTTTTTTTTTTTTGATCAACAGAATTAAAATAATGGTTTTCTATTTTAATATATTTTAAAATATAATTTATTCCTGTGATGCAAAGCTGAATTTTCATCAGCCATTACTCCAGGTTCACGGGACCTTCGGAAATCATTCTAATATGCTGATGTATTATCAAAGTTGGCAACAGTTGTGCTGCTTTATATTTTTTTTTGGAACTGTGATTCTTTTTTTCAGGATTATTTGATAAATAAAAAGTTAAAAAAGAACAGCATTTATTCAAAATATAAATATCTTTGCTATTTTTGCTATCACTTTTTATTAATTTAACACATATTGGTAAATAAAAGTATTAATTTCTTTCAAAAACAGAAAGAAAAAAATTACTGGCCACAAACTTTTAATGGTAGTTTATATTGTTACAGAAGATTTCTATTTCATGGGAAGACACTGCAGGCAAAAACACTGTTATGGCCTTACTTAACCAGTTGATTGATTACATTGATAATTGCAAACATTTTTTGGTATTACAAGTTTTCTAAAATGTTAGGTTTAAATATGCAAACAAGGCATTATTTAATGAAATATGTGCTAATTTGCATAAATATCTAGTATAAAAATCTGAACACTGGATGAAGTCAGTTTCAATTTTTTTTTTTTTTTTTGATGTATAAGAGTCAAATGTTTTTAGAGGGAATTTTGGGTATCTCATTTTTGTCACTCCATAATTCACAAAACACTTAGAACAGACAGAAAACAATATATTTTGACAATTTTGGGGGGGAATTAAATGTTGCATATAATCAAGCAAATTAAATGTGAACAAATCCAAAACCTTCAGGATATAGACAGAAAAGTGCTACTGAAGTGGAGATTTATGGCTCAGTGTAGGAGATAAGACTTATTTTGAGAAAACAGCCATTAAAAATATGGATTTTTTATTTTTTATTTTTTTAAATCTATTGACACAAATAGATAAAGTGCTATAAAAGAAACCCTTAACAGTGTCTTTTGGATGTTTTCTTTCCACTAGTCTGAAAAAACACTTTATGAAAAACCAAAAAGCCCAAAAACTCAAACTTGACAGGTGAATAAAAAAAAAACTATTAGATTTCTGAAGGACTGGAGTAACAATGTCAAATTTTTCAGCTTTGCGTCACAGGAATAAATTATATTTTAAAATATATTCGCATAGAAACAGTTATTTTACATAGTTATTTAAAAAAATATATATATTTTACAATATTACTTTTTTTTTTGCTGGATTGTTGATCAAATAAACAAAGCCGTGATGAGCATAAGAAGCTTCTTAAAAAACATTTAAAATCTTACTGATCCCAAACTTTTAAATGGCAGTGCATGTTCCACAGACAAAAAGTTTAAAGGGTGAGTAAATGTTTTATTTAATTATTTATTTAGATACATAGATATTACGCTTAAAAAAAAAAAAAAAAAAAAAAAATCCAGGATTTACTTTGAAACCATTTTCACCCAGAAATTGCAAGTAAATTTCATAATTAATTACAAAGAAATGGCAAGTAACACATTAAATTAATTTGTAATTAGGACTAAAGTAGTATTTTCTTGTAAAAAAAAAAAAAGAAAAAAGAAAAAAGAAAGAAAAAGAAAAAATTCTCCAACAGTCTTTACCGTACTTACGCATTCTTTTTTTTTTTTTTTTTTTTTTTTTTTTTTTATGTTGAATTGTGTTATGTTGGATATTACTGCCCAGTTAAAATTGTTTTCTGAGTTTTGTTTCCTGGCCTACATATTCAGCCTGTCTGTTTTGAATATCATTAAAACAATATTTGGATCATTTACAAATCAGAATATGTAATTTCTGACCTAAGAATAAATTGTAAAAGTGCTCTAGGCTGAAAAAAACTAACTATCCACTTTGCTTTGCCCCTTCGCTCTGTCCCCTCTAGATAGAACAAGATAAAACCAGCGTAATTACATTAGATGACTCAGTTTAAGTGAGAAGCTATACACAGGCTTCTCACACAACTGGCCTCTAATGAGTAACCCTGTATGCATCATTGAACCGAATTTAGAAATGCCTTGAGATCTGTATATAATCAGCTGGAAAGGAGGAGAAATAAAGGATTGAGAGAGAAAAGAGGGAGTCAGCTTCCTTATGGGAGAAAAAAGAAAGGATTGTTGTGATCTTGAGGTTTTAAAATAGAGGGCCCAAGTATTGCAGTAAATTATTGGATTTTAGCGGCACAGAAATTCCTCAGAGGACCGACTCTAGACACTTAAAAAGAAAGATCCAACTGCACAGACAATACATTTTTTTCCCCCATACCATCCTCCCTTCCTCGACAACATCTTCGGCTTAAAACTTAAAGAATCTCTTTGCTATTGGCTGTGGATGGCTTCCAACTGCGTCCTGCTCCTCAGCACACTAGAGGTGGGATGGTATTCGTCTGTAAATCCTTTCCACAGACTTTTCCTGGTGTCAGACTGAGTGAATGTTTGAGAGGGGCCAGGCGAGATAGGACACTTCAAAGGGTCCGAGGCAGCGGTGTGTTTGTACAGGCATACCAGCCCTGTGCCCGCTCTGATTCAGAGAAGAGATAGTCGCTCGCGATGGCTTTGATGCGCTCGCAGGACATAATGCATATGGAGGAAGACGGGATGGAGAAGAAGGATGAAGTCATGGCGTCATGGATACATTGTCTAGTCAGAGTTAGTCAGTAGAAGTCTGAACTAGAATCCAGATTGATGCTCTCAAACTGTGCGACAGTTCAGGATTCAAGCCAATTCTGATAATGGAATTATTAAAGGAGAAGTCCACTTCCAAATCAAAGATTCACATATAATGTACTCACCCCCTTGACACAAACCTGAGTCAGAATGAGTCAGAATACACAGAGTTCAGGGAGAGTATGGCAAGACGAGTGTTTGAGATTAAAAAGTATTTAAATTGTATTTTTTTTTAATGAAAATAACCGATCGTTTCGCTAGATAGGACCCTTTTAAACCATTTAAAAAGCACTTAAAACCGCATTTAAACTGCCTTTTGGAAGTTCAAAATCGGGGCACCATACCAGAGAAAAATGCAGAAATGTTTTCCTCAAAAAACATAATTTCTTTACGACTGAAGAAAGAAAGACATGAACATCTTGGATGACAAGGGGGTGAGTACATTATATGTGAATCTTTATTTTGGAAGTGGACTTCTCCTTTAATGTAAAGGTTTAGGAGAGAGAAATCTCTGAGTTTGTGTAGCAAACAAAACTATGCCACTCATTCAAACAGAAACACGCAGAACATGCAGACTTGTTGTCACTTTTATTTCTGCTGTGTGATTGACTGTTAAGACTGTGATGGACTGCTAAAATGTCCAGAGCTTATCATTGTGATTGACATCAATTTTATTGTGATCCTGACATGATATTGCTTATCTCCCAGTCCTGTAGTACTGAATTGTACAACATACTGTATCATTAGATACTTTCATGCATTAAATTTCAGTCAGTATGACAAATTACCTTTTTTAGTAATTGTACCGCATTTGCAGTGTCACAGCTTTCTGTCTTTTACCCGTATTGCTACCATTTATACATCAGCACTGAAATGCTATTAAAGCTCTGTGTTGTCATTTGCTGGAAAAATGTAAGCTAGTAATCTTTAATTGTTTCAATACTTTTTCAATGAATTTCTTCATCCACTCGGATGGAGATAAGCTCTTTCATTTCTGTGCCTGTCCAATATGACAATTTGTTTCTTTCTTTACAAAGTAGATAATTACAATTTCCAACACAGGTTCACAGTTAAACAACACAGAATAATTATATTAGCTCCTTCTGAATACTGTGATGGGCAGAAGCTCTTTGACAGCAGTTGTTTTTTTTTTATTCTTTTACATCAGTGGCGTGCAGTGGTGTTGTGAGGAGGCAAACTCCTCATGCTTTTTATGTTTGTAAATTCATGTCTCAGTCACACTTATAATTATTATTTTTTTGCATACAGGAAGCAAAGTGGGAGAGATAGGGTGGATGGGATCGGGAAAGGCCTGCGAGCTGGGACACAAACTCAGGATGCCCAAAGTCATAATGGACTTATTGGAAATGCTTGCCTCTCTATACATTTCTCCAAAACTTAAAAAAAATGTACCTGACCTGTATGTATGAATCACTGCAGTTTCCAGTTGAAATGAACACTAAAGGCAGTAAAACTCTGACAGCAACAAAACCGATACTTCTGAGCTTTGTCGTCACATATACAGCTTCATATGCATGGTTTTCTATGCATTTTTATATTACTTTTCCATTTGTTAACACTATTTGGTAGGTTTAGGGTTGGGTTTGGTGTAGGGGATATTTCCAACACGATTAACCTTTTAGCGACTCTACCCGGATATTTGAATTCTGAACGGCTGCAATGTGTACCTCAAGCAGCGTAATAAAACACAGCAATACATGCCTGTACCAACGTAATAAAAACGTATAGCGGTCACGTATTGAATGTGTGCTTTAGCACCGATCTCTGGACATTTCACTTTGAAATTGCAGTGAAACGTGCAGTAAGGTACATAATTACGGTGTTGCAGAAATGTATACAGAGGCACGTATTTCCAATAAGCCTGGGTTGCCCAAAGTGGTCACAGTTGCGGAGATGTACAGTATCTTTAATTTCATCAAGCTGACTGCTGACACCCAGATCATGTTTTTGTACAATTTTAGGTCTTAATTTGATGTAACAAAGTGGTTATTTATTAGCCTGTTTATGCTTGGTCACTTCATGTGTTTTCTCTGATCAATATCTGTCTTATTGATTAAAATGTTTCCATTTACACTTAGCCACATAAATGTGTCTTCACAAACAGATATAAATCTGTTCTTCAATTCCCACGCTATATTTAAGCAAATTTAACAGAGTTCACGTAAATGAAAGCAACAGATACAGTATGTGCTGCATTTTATTTAATATCAGCTCATTTGAAGATCAAAGACAGGAGAAGAAACAGGAGAGAGTGTGGCATTAGCACTGGAAACATAGGTTAGTCTCACTTCTTTTAATGAAGATGATTGTGTGTTGAGCGTCTGCAACTTACTTTCAGTTTCATTTGAAGAGATACTCAGTTACCTATCCGTGGCGATGCATGTTGCATTAGCACTGTCATATCTGACTGTAACATGCCATATAGCCTATAAAATGCTCTCACACATTTAATATTTTGGGAGGAGTAAAATTTGCATATGTGGTTTCAGCAACCAGATGCATTTACACTTGACTAGTTTCTTCTGGAATGTGGCCCCGACCAGCTCCTGAAGTGGTTTGAGCGATCAGATTTAAATGCATCCCGAAAGCGTTTCGGAGAGCATTCACACCTGGTCTTTTCAAGAGAACGCATGAAGTGACCAGGTGTAAACAGGCCCTAAGTGTGAGTTGTTTACTTGGTTTTTTAAATTAGTCTTCCCTTTAATGCTGTTATATTGTTCATTCAGACTGATTTACAAATACAGAATGTGAAACACAAGTGGCAGAATTTATTGCATGAACCAATCACAGCCAAACATAACCATTCATATCCAATCATATTGCCATGTAGACATTGCCTCCTATCACATGACTTTCCCCCATTAATTCTCAGTTACTTCCCGCCAATCCCACAGCATGTTTTAGGCGGTCTGTTAAAGCTCAATGTGCTTAGGGGAAGCGAGAGAGACGTGGACTTCTGCTGTAACTTTACCTGCTGGTGTCACTGTTGGACAATGTTTGTTTAGAAAAACAAGTGATTTATGCACTTTTTTTGTAATATTTGCCTCTTTTATTTTTTTGTACTGCCAACCTTGTCTCTTTGAGGAAATGCCTCTGTCGTACACTGTAAAAAATAAAAAACACAATTTGTTGGGTCAGCTTAAAATAATTTGTTACCCTGCTGCCGTAAAATTTTAAGTTCAGTCAACTAAAATAAGTTTAGTAAACTTGAAATGTTAAGTTGTACTAAGTAACAACTTAGATATTTGTGTCTGCTAAACTTAACAGATGGGTAAGTAACCCAGCTGCCTTAAAATTTTGAATTGATTCAACTCAAATATCTAAGTTGTCGCCTAGTATAATTTAACATTTCAAGTTGAATAAACTTTTTTTGAGTTGACTGAACTTAAAATTTTAAGGCAGCCAGGCTACAAATTATTTTAAGTTGACTCAACACACATGACACAGAACCTGACAACGATGATACATTCTAACATTTCAGCTTTTCCATTTAGAGGACTTACATGAACTGAATACAAAGCAGCTACTGAGAAACCATTTCATAAGCAGCAGCTCAAGGTATTTCCTAGTTTGCCTTCTAACTTTACTGGAAAATTGGCGACAATCTGTCTTGCGACTGCTGCGTTCTACGTTTTGCTCCATCCTTTTGCGCTCCATCTAGCGGTTGTTGATTGCAAAAGCATCCTGCGTGTACATCCCTCTCAAAATGCATCATAAAGCTGTACATTTTTACCAAGAAGGCTACCGGCGTTCACCCATATTTGTCTAGATTTACTTCAGCAAAATGTCAACTGCCTTGTGTGTGCTGGGATATAGTTTCTGTTTGACCAATCTTGATTGCAGCTGTCAGGGGCTTTGTAGACATGTTTGAATACAGCACACTCACTTTTTAGTCTGGATTTCATTAGATTTTTGGTGGGAAAGACTTTAAATCCTTCTTTGTGCCTCACAATATTTGTTTCTACAACTCATCAAGACGATTCCTTGAAGTCTGAACTTCTAGTTCTGGAAATGTTGTTTCATTTACCGTTTGCCATTACCAGACCATGGCGACCTCGATCTGTTCACTAGACGCCCTTTTCTTTTTTTGGACACTGTTACAATTACCCATGCTGCAGTAATCCAACTCTATGGAGGTCTAACCAGTCAGTTTGGTGTGTCAGTGTTAAATAAGCTATGAAATGTGAAGGATCGGTGGATGAAGTCATTGAGAAGAAGTCCAAACCTTTGTGGTGGTGGCAAGTGTGTAACGTTAGAAGTTTTTGCTATGATTTGTTTTATTCTTTGGCAAGAAACGATGCCGTAATGGTCATACTGTTGGTGTAAAGCAGGTGGTCCAGTAATCTGCTTAAAGAGCCTGAGTAGTTGAAAAAGTGATGGATTATGTACATAAAACAAATGTGTGGGCTCAGATATTGACTGAACAATGGGAGCCACTTAGTCTGGCACACTACTGTACACACACACACACACACACACACACTGGTGTGTGATTGTTTGTGGGGAGGAAGGAACAGGTTCTGAATGCCAGGAAGAGACTGTGTTTTCAGAAAGGGCTGATGTGCTCTCCTCTGCTCCTACCATGGGAAAGTTGCACTCTCTAGGCCTCATCAAAACAATATCGTGTATTTTGTGTGTGTATGAGCATGACACACAGTTACCCTCCTCCTACAGCCCACACATCTCTTCATGTATGATTCAAGAGCTCCCCCTAGGCCAAGGTGAATTAAGCAAGCAGTTACGTCAACACACACAGATAGAAGGATGGTGATACATAAAGAGAGAGTTTTGCCTCTTTTTTTTTTTCTTTCTCTGTCCTCTTTTATGATACTGTTCAGTATTTACACTACAATAGTTTTACCAACTTCTCCATAGAATCACCTAAAAAAAGATAATCTAGTGCAAAATTAAATGTGAATTTGACGCTCTCTCTGCCACTTAACATTTGCAGAAATACTGACTATTCTGAATACCATTGTTTGGTCATACAGGTGGTCCCATCTCAAATTTGCATTGGAGGTGTAGCAGATATTGTTCATCCCAGTTGGGCTGCTCAAACAAACTGGCTGCAGTTTCCTTTGGTGCTGATGGAAATTGCAAAAAATCACCTAAAGTAAAGCTTTGCTTACCTTAGTTACAGACCAGCTGCTAAATTAATTTACCAGTAATTTTTAGCATAATGCATGATTTAAATTGCATCCTGATGTCAAGCCAATAAAACATAAATCAGATGAGAATATAATGCTAGTGACAGTGATTTCATTTGAATTATTATTATTATTATTATTATTATTACTATTATTTTTATTATTATTTTTTTTTGTTATGAATTCTGCTTGCTATCTTTTTTTCTGAAATTACCTGTATAATTATTGTATATATTTCCAGTTATTTTTTTTGTGATATTCTGAATAAAATCCAACATCTGATGAAAATAATTGTCACGAGCTGAGAGACGTGAAGACGTACGGGTTCATGTGCAAACTGTTTATTAGATACAACGAGCTAAACAGACAGGCTTAAGGGTAGTTACCGGCAGACAGGAATAGAGGAGACAGAGCAAAAGAGTAGTCAAAGTCCGTGTGGGGGTCGGGCGAGGAGAAAACAGAGTCCGAGGGGCAAGGCAAAGTCAGTACTCCAAACACAAGCAAAGATCGACAACGATAAATCCAGAAGATGAAAACAGGGCACGAGAACACCAATGAACACGCTAGGTTGACGGCTATACATTGAAACAATGATCCGTACCCAACAATCAAACACAAGGAGGCTTTATACACTGAAAACTAGGTCAGAGGGTGGAGACTTGTAATGA
This sequence comes from Cirrhinus mrigala, assembly GCA_036247105.1. Lineage (NCBI taxonomy): Eukaryota > Metazoa > Chordata > Actinopteri > Cypriniformes > Cyprinidae > Cirrhinus > Cirrhinus mrigala. The sequence continues at coordinate 18,223,657 of CM070015.1, forward strand.
AATACCATGATAACTGACGAGTGGGGCGGAGACATGAGTTCATGGGGATAAGTCCGGACCTGAAAACAGAAGTAAATACACAGGAGTTCAGAGTTCAGAGTTAGCTGAGCGCTGGAGTGCCCTCCAGTGGCCTGGGCTGGCACATCCAGCTGATCGTTACATAGCCCCCCCTCAAAGGGGCGGCTTCCAGACGCCCCAAACTTAGGAGCCGGCGGGAACGCCCACCAGGGCGGGGCAGACGGCGGAGAAGTCCACTTGGGCGGAGCAGACGGCGGAGACGCCCACCGAGGCGGAGCAGACGGCGGAGACGCCCACCAGGGCGGAGCAGGCGGCGGAGAAGCCCACCTGGATGACGGAGGTGAAGGAGGCATCCACCAGAGCGGAGCAGGCAGCGGAGATGCCCACTCAAGCGGAGCAGGCAGCGGAGATGCCCACCAGGGCGGACCAGGCTGCGGAGACGCCCACTTGGATGACGGAGGTGAAGGAGACATCCACCAGAGCGGAGCAGGCAGCGGAGATGCCCACTCAAGCGGAGCAGGCAGCGGAGATGCCCACCAGGGCGGACCAGGCTGCGGAGACGCCCACTTGGATGACGGAGGTGAAGGAGACATCCACCAGAGCGGAGCAGGCAGCGGAGATGCCCACTCAAGCGGAGCAGGCAGCGGAGATGCCCACCAGGGCGGACCGGGCTGCGGAGACGCCCACTTGAGCGGACCAGACGGCGGAGACGCCCACCAGGGCGGACCAGATGGCAGAACTGCACAGAAGAGCAGAGAGACATTAAGGGTCTGACCGGACCGACTTGGAGGCGGTGCAGCCATCAGCGGAGCCCCTGGGGATTCCATGACCAACGTCAACATCCCCGGGAGTCGTGCAGCCACTGATAGGCCCTCCATAGTCGGGTCCGGACAGTACAAAAGCCCTGAGGCTTGGGGAACTGGGTCTGAGGGTTGTGCAGCCACCAGCGGGACCTCTGGAGAGTTATCTGACCTCTCCGGAGGATGTGCAGCCACTGGCAGAACCTCAGGGGTCGAGACCAACGTTTCTGATGGTTCCTCAGACCGTGATTCGGGGCTAGGACCCGACAGGTACGGACTGGGAACCGCAAGAATTTCTGACAGCTCTCCTGGCTGTGAAACCGGGACCGACAAGACATAACACGGCTCCTCGGACCGTGATTTAGGGCTTGGACCCGACAGATGCGGACTGGAAACCGCGAGGATTTCTGACAGCTCTCCTGGCTGTGAAACCGGGACCGACAGGACATAACACGGCTCCTCGGACCGTGATTTGGGGCTTGGACCCGACAGATGCGGACTGGAAACCGCGAGGATTTCTGACAGCTCTCCTGGCTGTGAAACCGGGACCGACAGGACATAACACGGCTCCTCGGACCGTGATTTGGGGCTTGGACCCGACAGATGCGGACTGGAAACTGCAAGGATCTCTGACGGCTCACCCGCTGGTGCGGGCGGGTCTGGCCACCAGGGGTCCGGATCACCAACCGGGTCTGGCGGATCCGGCCACACTGGATCGGGATCACAGACGGGATCTGGCGGATCCGGCCACACGAAACCCAAATCGCAAACCGACACGACTGCACACGGCTCCTCGTACCGTGCAACGGGAGTGGAACCCATCACTGAGTGGCTGGAAACCATGAGGGCCTTCAACAGCTCGTCAGGCTGTGTAACCGGGACAGACCAGAAATGACACGACCCCTCGTATCGTGCTACGGGGCTGGAACCCGTTACTGACTGGCTGGACACCATGAGGGCCTTCAACAGCTCATCAGGCTGTGTGACTGGGACCGACTGAACATCATACAGCACTCCTGGCTGCATAACTGGGACTGACAGAGCTTGAAACAGCCTCTCTGGCTGTAAAACCGGGACCAACAACGCTTTATACGGCTTTCCACACTGTGAGGCGGGACTAGGACCCGTTATTGGCAGATTAGAGACTGGGTTTGCTGAGAGCAGCTCTCCGGGCTGCACAACAGGAACTGACTGGACCTGGCCTGGCTGTACGGAGTCAGGATGCAGTAGGCTGGGTAAATCCTCCCACATAGCAGACGGAGTCTCACGATCGACCGCCATTTTGGGCTGAACTTCGCGATCGGCGGCCATTTTGCGCGAGGGCAGCATCCGCCGTATCGCCATGCGAGAGCCGAGCCACGGGTCAGATTTGACGCTCGCGGCGCGGTGATTCCTCCGATCATTACCGCGAGCGTGAACGTCCTCGTCCTCATCCACCTCTCCCACGGTGAAATGAGAACCACAATACAACAATACAAAGTCTATTAACTGTTCCAGAGAGCAGTCTGGGTCCTCATCGGGCAGGTCTCGCAGCACTTCAAGGTCCAAACCCGAAAGAAAGTACTGTTTGATCCTCTCCTCACAGACACGCACATGATGAGACACATTAATGAAATCCGTGACATACTCATCAATGTGGCGTCCGCGCTGAAACAGTGAACATAAAAAAGTCTCTGGTACCTGTTTATAATCCTGCCTGCGAGGCATAGAAAAGTCTCTGAATTCCGAAGAAACAAAGCAGTCGCTGAACCCTCGTGGACGGATCATTCTGTCACGAGCTGAGAGACGTGAAGACGTACGGGTTCATGTGCAAACTGTTTATTAGATACAACGAGCTAAACAGACAGGCTTAAGGGTAGTTACCGGCAGACAGGAATAGAGGAGACAGAGCAAAAGAGTAGTCAAAGTCCGTGCGGGGGTCGGGCGAGGAGAAAACAGAGTCCGAGGGGCAAGGCAAAGTCAGTACTCCAAACACAAGCAAAGATCGACAACGATAAAACGATAAATAAACGATAAAGATGAAAACAGGGCACGAGAACACCAATGAACACGCTAGGTTGACGGCTATACATTGAAACAATGATCCGTACCCAACAATCAAACACAAGGAGGCTTTATACACTGAAAACTAGGTCAGAGGGTGGAGACTTGTAATGAAACACCATGATAACTGACGAGTGGGGCGGAGACATGAGTTCATGGGGATAAGTCCGGACCTGAAAACAGAAGTAAATACACAGGAGTTCAGAGTTCAGAGTTAGCTGAGCGCTGGAGTGCCCTCCAGTGGCCTGGGCTGGCACATCCAGCTGATCGTTACAATAATGCATGTGTAAAAAATCTATAATAATATGTAATAAAATTATTTTAATTTTAATTAATAAATATTGAATGATAAATCCTTACTTTTAAGCCTGAAAAATAATTTATTTGGTACAACAACATCTGCTTTTTTTTGTGAGGTTCATTAGTTAACATTAGTTAATTAGTTAACATGTACTAAGCATGAACGTCTCAGGTTACGTATGTAACCCTGGTTCCCCGAGGGAACGAGACGCCGCGTCGAAACGCTATGGGAACGCCTCCAGCGTGACCGCGCTCTGAACACGTGTGAAATCAGACCAATGGAAGAGCGAGACGTCACAGGCGGGTGACGTCACAGACCAGGAAGCATAAAAGCACGTGCGCCAGAACGAACGGCAGCTTCAGAGAGAAGCAGCGCTCGCAGGGACGCAAGAAGCTGGCCTCGAGACGCGGCGTCTCGTTCCCTCGGGGAACCAGGGTTACATACGTAACCTGAGACGTTCCCCTTCGGGAACTCGAGCCGCGTCGAAACGCTATGGGAACGAGATGCCCACGCCACCAGCTCCAAGTCCCTGCCTAGAGAGAGCTAGGAAAGGACCGAAGAACCAGGGGTCAAGAGGTCAAGACGGTAGAACCTGACAAACGTAAGGGGCGTGGACCAGCCCGCAGCGTTACAGATATCCTGCAGGGGGATACCCGCAAGGAAGGATTTAGAGGCCGCCATGCTACGGGTGGAGTGAGCCTTCACCCCCAAGGGAGGAGGAAGGCCCGAAGACTCATAAGCCAGGAGGATAGCCTCGACTATCCACCGACTTATGGTCTGCTTAGAGGCAGGGAGACCACGTCTCCGAGGACCGAAACAAATGAACAACTGGTCCGACCTTCTCCAAGGAGCCACCCGGTGTTTCTACAATTTATAGCAATATTTTTAGTGTTTCACAGAGAACGGATTTCATGTATAACTCGTTTGAAGTAATGGTGCTTCATATAACATTATCCAGAGAAACAAGTGTTAATGATAAATCCCCCATGACGTTTGTACTTGCTACTGTATACAGGCCACCAGGGCACCATACAGATTTTCTTAAAGAATTCGCTGATTTTATATCTGAGCTGGTGTTGGCTACAGATAAGGTCTTAATAGTAGGTGACTTTAACATCCATGTTGATATTGAAAATGATGCACTGGCAGCTGCATTTACAGACATTCTAAATTCTATTGGAGTTAGACAACACGTGTCAGGTCCCACTCATTGTCGAAATCATACTCTAGACTTAATACTGTCACATGGAATTGATGTCAATGCCGTTGAGATTCTGCAGCAAAGTGATGATATCTCTGATCATTATCTAGTCTCGTGTATACTCCAGATAACTAAAACTGTAAATTCAACTCCTTATTACAAGTATGGTAGAACCATCACTTCTACTACAAAAGATTGCTTTCTAAGTAATCTTCCTGATTTATCTGAATTCCTCAGCATGTCCAATAGCTCAGAAAAACTTGATGATGTAACAGAAACTATTGACTCTCTCTTTTCCAGGACTCTAGATACGGTCGCTCCTCTGCGCCTAAGGAAGATTAAGGAAAACTGTCCGACCCCGTGGTATAACGAGCACACTCGCGCCCTAAAGAGAGCAGCCCGGAAAATGGAGCGCAGCTGGAGGAAAACAAAATTAGAGGTTTTTCGTACTGCTTGGCGGGAATGTACCCTATCGTACAGAAAAGCGTTAAAATCGGCCAGATCTGATTACTTTTCGACTCTTTTAGAAGAAAACAAACATAACCCTAGGTATTTATTCAATACAGTGGCTAAGTTAACAAAAAATAAAGAACCAACAGGCACTGACTGTGCCCATCAGCATAGCAGTAATGACTTCATGAACTACTTTACTTCTAAGATCGATACAATTAGAGACAAAATTGTCACCATGCAGCCGTCAATTACAGTGTCGCATCAGATAGTGCGCTATAGATTTCCTGGGGAACAATTCCACTCATTCTCTACTATAGGTCAGGAAGAATTGTATAAACTTGTTAAATCATCTAAACCAACAACTTGTATGCTAGACCCTATTCCATCTAGGCTACTAAAAGACTTGCTTCCAGATCTCATAGATCCTCTGCTAAATATTATTAATTCATCACTGTCATTAGGATATGTCCCCAAAACCTTCAAACTGGCTGCTATTAAGCCTCTAATTAAAAAACCACAACTTGACCCCAACGAATTGACTAATTACAGACCTATCTCGAATCTCCCATTTCTATCAAAGATATTAGAAAAGGTTGTATCCTCACAATTATCTTCCTTCCTACAGAAATATGATATCTGTGAGGATTTTCAGTCAGGTTTTAGACCATACCATAGTACTGAGACTGCTCTTATTAGAGTTACAAATGATCTACTCTTGTCATCTGATCGTGGTTGTATCTCTCTGTTAGTGCTACTGGATCTTAGTGCTGCGTTTGATACTGTTGACCACAACATTCTCTTGAATAGACTTGAGAATTATGTTGGCATTAGTGGTAGTGCATTGGCATGGTTCAAATCGTACCTATCTGACCGCCATCAATTCGTGGTAGTAAATGAAAAGGTATCATATCGATCACAAGTGCAGTATGGAGTACCGCAAGGCTCAGTACTAGGGCCATTACTCTTTACGCTTTACATGTTACCCCTGGGTGATATCATCAGGAAATATGGTGTTAGCTTTCACTGCTACGCTGATGATACCCAGCTCTATATTTCTTCGCGGCCCGGCGAAACGTACCAATTTGAAAAACTAATGGATTGTGTAGTTGAGTTAAAAAATTGGATGACAAGTAATTTCTTACTGCTAAATTCTGAAAAAACAGAGGTGTTAATTATTGGGCCTAAAACCTCAGCGTGTAATAACCTACAACACTGTCTAATACTGGATGGCTGCTCTGTCAATTCTTCGTCATCAGTTAGGAACCTAGGTGTGCTATTTGATGGTAATCTTTCCTTTGAAAACCACATCTCTAGTATTTGCAAAACTGCATTTTTCCATCTCAAAAATATATCTAAACTACGACCTATGCTATCAATGTCAAATGCTGAAACATTAATTCATGCATTTATGACCTCACGGTTAGATTATTGTAATGCTTTATTGGGTGGTTGTTCTGCTCGCTTAATAAACAAACTCCAGCTGGTCCAAAATGCAGCAGCTAGAGTTCTTACTAGAACCAAAAAGTATGATCATATTAGCCCGGTTCTGTCTACACTGCACTGGCTCCCTATTAAACATCGTATAGATTTTAAAATCTTGCTAATTACTTACAAAGCCCTTAATGGTTTAGCTCCTCAGTACCTGAGCGAGCTCCTATCACATTATAGTCCCTCACGTCCGCTGCGTTCTCAAAACTCTGGCAATTTGATAATACCTAGAATATCAAAATCAACCGCGGGCGGGAGATCATTTTCTTATCTAGCGCCCAAACTCTGGAACAATCTACCCTACAATGTTCGGGACGCAGACACACTCTGTCAGTTTAAATCTAGATTAAAGACCCATCTCTTTAACCTTGCTTACACATAACACATCAACATATTCTTATAATTCAAATCCGTTAAAGGATTGTTAGGCTGCATTAATTAGGTCAACCGGAACCGGGAACACTTCCCATAACACCCGATGTACTCAGTGCATCGTCAGAAGAATGGCATCTACGCTAATATTAGTCTGTTTCTCTCTTATCCCGAGGTCACATTAACCACCAGATCCAGTCCGTATCCAGATCAGATGGTCACTGCAGTCCCCCGGATCCAGTCCGAACCCAGCCCAGATGGTGGATCAGCACCTAGTGACGACCTCTACAGCCCTGAATGTCATCGGAGTCCACATCAACTAGATGAGCCCCAGAGACGGATCCACAGTGAAGACCTCGTCACCTAGACGGCTGTCGGCACAAGACCACGGGACCTTTGGCCAGAGGAGAACTGGCCCCCCGACTGAGCCTGGTTTCTCCCAAGGTTTTTTTCTCCATTTGTCACCGATGGAGTTTTGGTTCCTTGCCGCTGTCGCCTCTGGCTTGCTTAGTTGGGGACACTTTCTCTCAACACAATATTGCATTTTATTTTATTGTTTTTGATTAACTACCTTTACCTAAAATGTGAGTGTTTACTGTTGCCTTTGGCATTGTTGATGTACTGTTTCCTATCTAATACTGTACAGCCGCCTTGTCACAATTCTGTATTGTTAAAGGCGGTATATAAATAAAGGTGACTTGACTTGACTTG